>VDFB02021479.1:0-19244 GCA_007258455.2 Sequoia sempervirens | reverse complement strand
TGGCTTCACAAATATAGCAAAGAGATTGAATTGTTTTCTACTATCACCAGGATGGATTCACAAATCATACCCATTTTTGTCTCAAGTCATTACCTGGTAGATTCATATCTTACTAAGGACCAACCACCCCCCAAATGCCAATTTAGATTTGAAAAGATGTGGCTCAAAAGTAAGGAGATAATACCACTAATTGAATGATGAGGGAAACACTGTAAAATTTGAAGGGTTCACAAATGTACATAATATGCAAAAAATTGAAGTTCACTGAGTAGCTAAAGAGTTGTCCAATAAAAACTCCTTCAATAATATATTCCAAGAAAAAGGAAGAATTGAAGCAGAGCTAGAAAGTTTGAATGAAAGTAATTAGAAATGGAATGAACTAGGAGGATTGTTTGAAGGAAAAACAACTTATAGTTGATCATAATAAAATTGTCACAAGAGAGGAATGTTGTTGGCAATCAAAATTGAGAGAAACATGGTTGGAGGAGGGTGGCATGAATACCAATTTTTTTCACAATTTAGTGAAAAATAAGAAAAAATCAGAATGTTATCTTTTTGGGGTGGTGGTTTTGCGTGTGCTATGTTTTGGTGTAGCATGGTTCTCAGAGTGTCTTACTTATTATGTTTTGTGTCCTCTACTAGTCGTTTGAGTGTGCTTTAGGCTTTTCAGTTTCATCATCTTTGTTTGTGGTCCCCATTCGTGGATCTGAAGTGATCTCTTTATTAAATTTGTTCTTATATTGGGAGTGGGCCCTAATCCCACAGTTGAACCGATCAAAAGAAGAAGAAGAATCAAAATAAAATAACTAAAATCAATTCTGCAAATGGAACCACATTGGTTGATAAGAAGGAAATCGTAGAGGAAGTAGTTAATTTCTTCACCAACTTGCTAACAAATGAAAGCAATGTAAAGATGTTCTAGAATAAATTTTTGATGGGCATTGAACCATATATTAAAGACATGGAGAATGAATATCTCTCTAGACTAGTATCTATGGAAGAAGTTAAAACCACTCTTTTCCAAATGCATCGACTGACAAGGCATCTAGACTTGATGGGTTTTCGACGCTATTCTTCCAGGAATGTTGGGAATGCATTGGTACATATTTATACAAAGCTATGGAATAATCCAAGAAATTAGGAAAAATCCTCAAAGACATAAATAATACCAATATAGCTTTAATTTCAAAAAAGATGGACTACACAACCTTTGTGGACTTTGGGCCAATATCTCTATGCATCAAGATATAAATTGTGAATGTAATGGGAAATTGGTTGAAAAAAATACTCTTGAAGGTAATCTCATAAGAACATAGTGGTTTTATCCCAAGGAGGAACATAGCAGATGGAATCATAGTGGAATATGAGGCAATTCATTCAATCAAGCGACTAAACTAGAAAGCAATGATATTAAAATTGGACATAAGTGTAATGAGAAAAAATGTACTCTGCATTTTCGCATTTGTTTGGGCCCTCCTTATTAAATTGAGCTTAATGTGGCCTTGATTTAGTGTTGTAGTGTGTTTAACACATTCAAATTAGGTATTGGGCCCTTGTGAACTAAATGGACTTAATGGTACCTTATTTTGGGTGTTGCAAAGTGTTGTACCACACTTTCATGCTAATCTAGGGTTTTATTAATTAATGGGGTTTTTTATGTTTTAATTGACCTTATTTTGCATTCACAAGCCTTTTATTAATGCATCTTTCTAACGATAACCCTGACATGAACCAACATCCAATCATAATTCATGTCTTTTTGGATTCTATGCCCCAGATTTAGTGATCTGGGACTCATACACCACCTTGGGCGTATGGGTCCTACCTAAGTTTCAGGGCCCCGATTTGGATTTCACATGAATCTAAGCATTCCTTGAAAAATGTCACAAAGCTTAGCGTAAGGGGACTCATACGCCACTTCTGGTGTATGAGTCTTGTGTGGCTTAAAATTAAGTTAAATTCAAATTCTTGGATGGATTTTATTCTCCTAGATCTGATGTCGGCTTGTAGTGTTGTAATTTTGAGAAATTTGACATAAACAAGTATAAATACAAGGTTATTTCACTCATTTTCACCTAGCAAATTTACAAGTGACCTAAGACTTTCATGAGAGCGTTCTTAATAGCAAATTGGAGATCACAAGAGCATTTAAAAGTTGATTATCAAGTGTTTTAGAGCATTATTCAAGTATCAAGCATCATATCAGTCATCATGCAACATGTTTGATTTTGAGCTAACATTTGTGATGTAGAGTTTTATGATTCAAGGAAGTGTTCAATTCAAGATCTATTACATTCAAGCAAGAGTCAAGATCTACATCCATTGGAGCCATCTCATACATGTTTGCAACACTTTATTTCTAGGGTTTGGTGAGTTGCAACATATCATTTTGTTCATTCATCATTCCTCTCCATTTGAATTCATTACAAGGTTTGATTACCAAAACAGGTTTTGGCCAAGGAAAACCCCTTTCTATTAACAAAACATTTTTCCCTCTCTTTAGCGTGTGATTTGCAGATCTAGGTTGAAAACCCTCTAAGGAGCAAGATTGGAGAAAAGTTGTCAAGTGTTCAAAGTTGTCAAAGTTGTCACATCATCTACAAAATCATTGAAGGACATCTACAAAGCAAATTTCAACATTTCAAATCCAGAAACCAAGTGGAGAAGACATAACATAGATTGAAGAGCATATTTAGATCCTGATCTTCCAAGAAAGCCAAACAGGACTGATACACCACTTCTAGTGTATGAGTCCCAAGGCATATTAGTCCTAGTACACTGAAATTTGCAGTTTTTAGGAGTTCCAGACTTGTCTTTTCTAGATTTATGTTCTTACCCAGAAACCCTAATCTGGGACTAAATCGCCCAAACTAGCATATGAGTCCCAGTAGAGATTAAATTCAACATTTTCAACATTTCAGGTCTTCAATCAAGTTGCTACAAGTTTTCAGGTGCCCCTCTTTGCTTCTTTTGCTTTCTATTTTGTTTTGCATCCATTTCTAGGTCATTTGGTGAAGCTTTGCATATCATTAGGTTTTGTCATTAAATCTTGCATGTCATTAGTCTTTCCAAGCCCTAGCTTGGTGGTGAACCCCTCTTTAGTCATTTTTCATGCCCTAGAACACCCCTATTGTAGATCTCTTTCCTTCATTTCATCCCTAGCTTGAGATCTCTAAGGGTCTCTTTGAATGTTATGTTAGTGAAATAGGAGGGTCTCATCTCCCTTATTCCATCTTCCAAAGAGGTGGGTCCCTATTTCCAACATTACAATGAGTAAATTCTACACCAAGGTAAGCTGGAGATTTCTAATAAAAATTATGGATAGGTTTTCATTTGGTAAAAAATAGATTGAATAGACATTTTCCTATATCTCCACCCCAATATTTATGTCATTATCAATGGTACTCTAATGAGTTTGTTTTAAGGAACAAGGTGACCCACTATCCCCTTTTCTTTTTGTCGCCATGGTTGATACCCTTTTCCAAAGAATAGCCAAGTCAATGAACATTGCACGATGGAAATTAGGAATCAAAATAACAAATGAGCTCTCCCCTATCTCATCATCTCTTTATGGATAATACATTACTGTATGGCATTCTTGAGAATGAGGAAATGATAATCATCAAGGAAACATCGAAAGACGACACTAAGTATTCAGGACAATAAATAAACAATCATAAATCAAGAATTTGTTTCTTCAACACAAAAAAGTCAGTTCAACGATGGATTGCCTTGATGCTAGGTTTCACAGTTGACACCCTACTAAGTTAATATGAGGGATGCCAATGTTCAACAAAGCAATCAAATCCTTGCATTGGGCCATAATGATAGAGAAATAAAAAAAATTGAAATAAGGGCGATGGGTGACACTAGCTGGTAGAATCATTATGATCAAAGTTATCCTTGCGGCCATACTGATATACATGCTCTCATGCATGAAATTAACAATTAAGGAAAGAAGATACCTCAAAAGTATATAGAGAAGATTCTTATGGGAGGGCTTGAATGAGATAAAGAGGATTCCCCTCATAGGGTGGGATCAAGTAAAGCAAAGCAAACTTTTAGGTGAGGCAACAATCAAAGATACAAGGAAGCAAAATCTTGCCTTGGGGGAAAAATTGCTCTGGAAAATGTTTGAAAACCTGGACACACTATGGTGCAGAATCTTACAAAGTAAGTACCTTGATAACTGTTAATAAGTATTTAACGAGATCCCTTCGGGTGTATTTTTCCTCTATGTATCGGCTCGTGCATCACAGGTAATCAACTCGGCCTTTTATCTAAAGTCTGCTCTCCCACTCCACGTGTCTACTCTTCGCAACCCTGAGTTTCTTCATTCCTTTCACATCCCGGGAAACCCCGCTATGCTTCCACGTGTCGTGGCTGCCGAATATTTTTTATCATTCTTTCTTGCTGCCTCATCGGGCTCCGCTCGAGTGCCACGAAGCCCTCATTCCCAAAGAGTTTGGTGGGCCCCACAATTGTTATCTGCGGTGTACTCTTGCTACGTGTCTACTCTCCACAAAACTTTTAGCGTAGAGATGAAGTAACGACTGCGAGCAGTTAAAAATACTGCCACGCGTCTCTTTTGCGCCTGACTGGTGATCGTTCCCTCCACTATTGGTTAAGTGCTCCGCCCATTCAACACATGTAGCCTTAGCACAAGCCTTCAACGATGAAAGAGAAAGGTTCACACGGGCAGCGAAAGGCTGCCACGTGCCTAGTCGGCGGATCTCATATTCAGGCAATCAACCAGACGAACCAAATGTTGCGATTGGCCACTACGTGTCATAATCATTTGCACAGGATGGTGACACTTGTCTAATTATCCTTGTCGGGACCACCGCCATCATTTGCAGAGGATGCACCTATACCTAGAATGATCGGATGCTTGGTTTCAAATCATTTATGTTGCAATGGCTTAGGGAATATTCTTATTTCTGCATCATTGCTAGGGGATTGCGAAATCTTTTTTGTTGCTGCTCTCTGAAGCGGTGGGGGTTTTTTCTGTTATATATACTTTTCTCTGTTGTGAGAAAATGGTGTAGAATTTGGAGGAAACACTGGTTTTGGTTAAAGACGTCAGGCCTTTATTGCTGTTTTATTTTATTGCAAAAAAAATTCAGACTGTGCCAATTGTTCGGCCTTTCTGTTTTTTCATGCTATTTGATCAAACTGTAAACTGTGCTTTTATTGTCAGGACATTTCATTTGAGAACTTCTATATATGTTGAATGCAAGTTTGCTAATCTAGATCGTGTCTAATGACTCTTCTTGGCAGTAGGAATGTATGTGATGTTATTTTATGTCAATGAATGGATTGTTTATGCTATAATCTTTAATTTTTGATTTTCTGGAACACTACAAACACCAATCAAGCCCTTAGATCTATGATTTATCGTGCCTATCATTAAGTCTTGGCACATCGTCTTAGGCTAGACTTTATTTTATTATATATGTTTCATTTTCCCTTTCCAAACCCCCATTACAGAAGAAGTCAGCTTCTCTAAAAACCCGGAGGTCACTTAGTTTAGCACAAAAGCTCCCCCATAAACTAAGTTTCCCATAAGACACTATTACCTCGTCAAATTTTGGCGTCAACAGTTTGTTCTTTTTCTGGCATGCCCGGTGGGACTGAGCTTAAATGAATTTGCATTTTGGAAGGGTGTATGAGCCATCATTTTGTAACTAGATCCCAAACTGCAGACAACCCCAATTTACTAGTACCTCCATTGGGAACAGTGCAGGCCACAAATCAGTTGGTAACCGTTCCACTCCCGCCACCCATTCCTCTAACCATGTTTCTGGACGCAAACATAAATTACGTGGCATGGGATGCCGGAAGTCCCCTAGCAGCCCCAGTAGCACCCGCTGTCTAGGGTGCTATCCCAGTTTCAGCTATGAAAGCTATACCCAAGTTTATTGGAGATGGCTCAAGAACACTCGTAGAACATTTGCAAGATGTGGCGGATGTGTGTCTAGTACATGAGATCATAGCACATAATGTAGTTCTAAGGCTTCTCGCCACGTCTTTTAAAGGCAAGGTGCTGGATTGGTACCGAACACTGTCACCTAGCACTATTCGCACCTAGGACGAGCTCAGAGATCCGTTCTATGAGAGGTTCTCAAATGACGGAGATTGCTCTTCACTATATTATCAACTATCTGTCATAAAATGAGCCCCCCAGGAGGCTCTGACGGACTTTAATGCCCGATTTCAAACAAATTGGCAGAGGATCCCTGTTACTATACGCTCGACTCCTGAGTTGGCGTTCATATTTTATCTGAAGTCCATCAATTTCGACATTTCTATGATGATCAAGTCTTTGGGAGGAGCTACTCTACCAGATGCTTATGGTGTCACTATCAAGGCCGAGAATCATTTGATAGATTGTGGAAAGTTTCCTCATCGGCCTATCATGCCGATATTTCTTGAAATAGTGATTCCCGCACAAGAAGTTGCGTCAACTAGCGCACCTGCAATTCCCCAGTCAATGTACACATACGCGACAGGGCCACAAAATGTTGTCTCTGCATCTGGTTCTTCCAAAGATGAAATGAGAGATCTTAAAGAAATGTTGTATGACATAACCACCCTCAAGTGAAACCAATCAATGCCTTTGAAGTCTGCCTATCAAAACTATCAAGGCGAACGGTCCTCATATCAACAGAATCAGTACCAAGGTGGTTCTTCCCACACTAATTCACCAGCTTTGACAGTCAACCAAATGGTGTTAGTGCCTACTCTGCTAACGAGCGCTTCACCAAGCTCGAGTAGGGAATTAACCGCGGGGCAGAATAACCTCATTGATGACATCAATCTGTGGTGCTTCCCTTGTAGCGATGCGCATATGCCCCAGAATTGTTCACGTGGAAACTTACAACAAAAGGTGGTGGAACAACGCAGTCAAGGCGTGACGCCAGACCACAGAGGTTATGTATATCCCTTGTCACAAATGGAGAGTGTGGTTCTTACCTCACAAAAGCAAGGAATGTATCTAGAACAAGAATCTGACATCGCTCTTGATCACATGCTTTTTTCCTAGATGGAGGAAGAAGAAACAGTGTTTGCTAATGATATGTTCATATCCAAAACACCGCAAGTGCAATCTGATTATAACACACGCTCAAAGAGAAGATTTACTGGCAAGTCAGTTGTTCCGCATCTAGCCAGCCCACAACTCAAAGATGTTTCCAATCAGATTCTTGACACTTCTACCGCCCCGCTACCATCTCAACCATAGAAGGAAATTATTATAACAAGAGTCAAGGAGCAGAAACCTCCAAGTTTGTCACATTTTAATGTGCTAGAACAATTGAAGAAGTCATCCGCCAATGTGTCTCTATGGCACATTTTAGCTATCCCAGAGAAAAAATGCTATTACAGAAGGTGCTTCAAGAAGAGGTCAGCACAATGCCAACATAGCAGTTAGCCAATGCAGAACTTGTTAATCAAATACCGCCGGCTAAAGTCTTTACGAACAATACAAAAGAATCCCCTATCAAAGTTAGAAATAAGTTGAAACCCCAGCCCTTCTTCTTGACTCTCATTATAGGAAAGAAGTTATTGCACAATGCTATGATTGATTTAGGTGCTAGCACCACGGTTATGCCTTAACAGATAGCCGAAGCTTTAGGACTCGGCTATGAACCTATGAAAAGGGGGGTAATGCAACTTGATGGGAACAAAGTTGAAACCATAGGTGTCATCAAGGAACTTCCTTTAACTTTATTTTCTTGCCCTAGTATCACAGTGCCGCAAGACACTGTGATCATAGATGTTCCTCCTATGTTTGGTCTCTGTCTATCCCGAGAATTTACTTCAAAGGTGGGCGGATACCTGTCCTTGGATTGGTCACATCTGATTCTCAGAACTAAGCATGGCACAAAAATGAAGATAGAATCGGAGGCTTTGCATTCTGAACATGTAGCAAACGAAGCCCTGCTCAATTTTGAAGTCGCGCATACCTCTATCACCAAGCAAGAAATGTATTGTGTTAATTTACTAGAGGAAGAAAAGGTGAGCGAAGACCGGGATGACCAAGAAGATGCTCTATTGAGTGAACACATGGACAGTGACCCTTTCGGCAATTATCATGCTACAGGATTGGGCACCTATGTAATTTATGATGAAGACCAAGTGCTCCCAAAGGTAGCCAAGCAAATGAGCTATGGACGATGTACTTTGATGGAGCAAGAGGTAAAGTAGGCACTGGAGTGGGGATATGTCTAATATCCCCACAAGATGAAAAATTGCTAAGGTTTTTTTGTTTTCATTTCGCTTGTTCAAACAATGAGGCTGAATATGAAGGATTAGTTCAAGGTTTAAGCCTTGCGGAGTGAATGGGAATTAAGCAATTAATGGTGTTCAGAGATTCTAAATTGGTAGTCAACCAAGTCTGAGGGATTTCTGCGGCAAGGAATGTTTGCATGAGATCCTATCAGCACCGAGTCTGGGACCTGGTTGAGAGTTTTGAAGCCTTCAACATCCAAACTATTCCCCAAGGACAAAATAGCAATGCAGATCGCATGGCCGTGATTGGTGCTCAGTTTGATCCTGCCTCTGACCTTATACATAATGAACATTCAGTATGGGTACTAGTTTGATCGGCGATTCCTGACAATGATCAGAGTTGGAAAGTTTTTGAAAGTGATGAACACATCGCCTCATTCATCCAGTAGTTGAGGGAATTCACCGATCAACTTCAACCAAAGATTGTCGAAACTTATGAAGGACAAATTATGCAGCTCAAATCTAATAAGCTTCTGAAAGGATTGGTTACTCTAAAAAAAAAATTCAATTGTGATGATGCAAGAAATGATAGGCGGAAGTTCGTAGCAGACAAAAGTGATTACGTAGACCTTCGGGTCTCAGATGGTAGGAATCTTCGAGTCAGGAAAGATGTCCCACACCATGATAAAGAAAGACTCATCAGTTTCTGTGAAAAATATGGAGTAGTGGCCTGGTTCTATGATGATCTAGAGGGATATGATCTTGATATCATTCAGCACACAATCGAACTGATAGAAGGTGCAAAACTAGTCTGACAAAAGTAGAGGCCAGTAAACCCTAAAATTGAAGCGCTAATGGGACAAGAGTTAATCAAGCTAATTGAGTCATGCATTGTCTTCTCAATCAAGCATAGTACTTGGGTATCCAATCTGGTCCCGGTCCAAAAGAAGAATGGAGATATCTGCGTGTGTGTGGACTTCCAAGACCTAAACAGAGCATCCCTAAAGGACCATTATTCGCTGCCTTCTATAGAGTCAATCTTACAAATGGTAGTAGGATCAGAAATGTTTTATGTGCTGGACGGTTTCTCCAGTTACAATCAAATCCAAGTTAAAAAAGAGGGTCAACACAAGACCACGTTCACTACAAAGTGGGGAACATTTGCATATGCTAAAATTCCTTTTGGTTTATCTAACGCAGGGGCAACATTCCAATGAGCGATGGATATCGCATTCAGTGAGCTAATCAATAAGTTTATTCTAATTTATTTAGATGATCTTACTGTGTTTTCTAAATCTAAGGATGATCATTTTGACCACTTAGAAATAGTTTTTCAAAAGTGCCAGGAGTTCGAGGTTTCCCTAAATCCAAAAAAATGTGTATTCGGAGTACCGCAAGGCAAGCTGTTAGGACATGTGGTAACTAAGGAAGGAATTTCAATCAACCTTGAATGGGTAAAAGCTATCAAGGAACTTCCCCTTTCGGTGAATAAGAAAGGTGTTCAGTCCTTCTTGGGCAAGGTAAATTTTGTTAGCAAGTTTATTTCCGACTTTGTGGGAATAATTAGGCTAATCACCTTGATGCTTAAAAAGGATCAAACATTCAAGTGGACGATCGAAGCTTGGGAAGCCTTTGAAAAAGTCAAGGAAGCTATTTCCGCAACTCTGGTATTGGTTAATCCAGATTTATCTAAGGATTTTATAATGTATGCATTCAGTAGCAAGTCCAGTATCGCTACTATCTTAACTTAGAAGATGATGAAGGAAAGGGAAAACATCCAGTGGCATTCTACTCTCGGACCCTGAAGGAATATGAGACAAATTATAATTTCATCGAAAGATAGGAATTTGCAATAGTGAAGGGACTTAAAAAGTTCCGCCATCTAATTTCCTGCAACAAAGTGTTTGTTTATGTCGCACATTCCAGTGTGCACGAATATATCATGGAGGGAGAAATCACAAAAAAAAGAGCTAATTGGATCACCAAGATCCTTGAATATGACATTGAGGTCAAACCCACTAAAACTATCAGAGGAAGAGGACTGTGCGAATACATGGCGCGGGACGAGGAGATACCCACCGCAAGAGAGCAACCGGAGCTTGTTCTGATAAATGAGCCAAAATCAGAGGGTTGCTGACCGACAGATAGAATGAGGTTTATGCAAACAGGAAAGTATCTGCCAGGTCTCTCCTCCCAAAAGAGGAGATACTACCGGCTGCAAAATTGCAGATATGCGCTAGTGGAGGGGATCCTTTTCAAAAGAAATTTCAATGGTCTACTCCTACGATGCGTTACTATAGAGCAAGCAAAGAGAATCCTTGACCCATTCCACAACAACGTTGTGGGCGGAAACTTCTCCGCTAAGACCACCGCCATCAAAATCATGTGCGCAGGTTACTATTGGCCTACACTTTTCAATGACTCCCACTCTTTGGTAAAATCTTGCAAAAAATGTCAGTTCTTTACTGATAGAAGGAAGAATTCCGCAATGCCTCTCAAACCTATAGTGGCGGACGAACCATTTGCACAATGGGGCTTGGACTTCATCGGGATGATTAATCCAACTTCTAGTGCCAGACACAACTGGATTCTGACCGCCACAGATTACTTCACAAGATGGACAAAGGTCGTTCTGCTTAAATACGCAACATAAAAAAAGATTGTTGATTTCCTCGAAGAGTTGGTGACAAGGTTCGGTCCTTCAAAGACTATCATTTTCGATAATGCTAGAGCTTTCCTAGGCACAAAGGTATGTCACTTTGCATTAACGAATGGCATATTCCTTAAGACATCATCAAATTATTACCCACAGTAAAACGGCCTAGCGAAGTCAACAAACAAGAGCCTAGTATGACTCCTTAAAAGAATTGGTTCAGAACACTAGAGGGAATGGCATAAAAACCTCCGAGCAGCGCTTTGGGAAAACTGCATAACTCCTAAGCAAGTTCTTAAGACTTCATCTTATGAGTTGGTATATGAGAAAGAGGCATTGTTGCCTATATCTATGGAGATTCTGGTGCTCCAACTGTTGAAATCTCTCGAGATAGAACATAATGGCGCCATGGAGGTTTGGCTTTCCGAACTGTTAGAAGTACAAAAAAAAAGGGAGAATTCCCTAATAGCCATGAAAAACCATGATCATTTTGACCACTTAGAAATAGTTTTTCAAAAGTGCTAGGAGTTCGAGGTTTCCCTAAATCAGACTTAGTACTGAAATATGATAAAAGGGCTGCTAAGCTAGGTCAACATGGTAAATTTGATAGCTTATGGGAGGGCCTCTTTAAAATCATTCGGTGTAGGGAGCATAATGCTTTCGAGTTAGAAAATATTGAACAGGAATCCTTAGGAATCCCGATCAATGGGATTCATCTTAAGCTGTTCCATTAAGTGTCGAGTTCTATTTTTGTACATATGTGAATAATGTTTTTATTTTATTTCCCTTTCTTTGGCCGGTCTTTTTTAAAATTGGTTCGTGTTTCTGCAAAAATAACCCATTATTACGGAGGGTAGAGTAGCGGGATTGCTTTACATTTTAAACACACCCATGTGCAAAGAAAATGAACACATATGCTAATAAAAGAGCCCATAAAATTGAAATGTAGAATGGAAGAAAGAGCCATGGATTTTTATAAAGATATATATCTATTTATATATATTCTTTTGTTTTTACATTGCAAAATGGCTGAGAAAGCCATGATCCAAAAAGTATACGACTATTCGAGCTATTCTTTCATATATGCAATATTAATAGCCTTTTTCAAGCTTATATACAAAACTGTAAGGTAGGTGGTGTATGCAACAACAGGAAATAAAGAAACTGGGAGGCATTTTATTCAGAAACTGGGAGGTATTTTATCCAGGAGCAGGGAGGCATTTTATCCAAGAGCACGGGAGGCAGCAATTGATGCATCTATGGCAGCGTCTACCACTTCTTCTACGGTGGCGCCTACCACGTCTTCATCAGCAGGTTCTTCGGCAGTAGAAGCAACATCATTCGGCACAACCGCCATTGGCGAAGGAAACACCAGGTTCCTGAAGTCGGTATACCAATCGACGTCATAGAACGGTATCACGTTGTAGTTGCGAAACAGAAAGTGCAAGGCTCGGGTAACCCTCTGTCGATGCTCGTTGCGTGTCTGAAGGCAGAATCCACTGAGAAATGATAACCATACAACTACCGCTTCTTCCTCAATGTAGCGACAGAGGTCACTGGCTGATGGCAGGCCTACCCCATATGCAGCGTGAGCGACAATCTCACCTGGCCATTCAGGTACTTTCTTGGAAATATTTCTTTGACCAGCTTCAGAGTTAGAGGCCTGGGGATTCCAATGTCTAACATCAATGCTACAAAGTGTGAACAGATATCAGTATTCACACGGTATTTGTCCTCGTACTCTATACAGTCCCTACCCAGAACCCATTTTATGGCTACCAAAACCAAGGAATATTTATTCTTGGTCATTCTCTTCAGTCACCTAGTGGAAACCTCCCCCAGAAAAGTTGTCTGTGACTTATAAGAGGTTAACCTAACAGGAGTATCCATGGTACCGACACTATGCTTATACCTTCTAACCAATACTAAAACTTACCTACCACCTAGCCTATGAGAAAACTTGCTTAGGACTGCGCCAATAACCTATCGTTAAAACTGTTGAAATGCTAAGTGTGATTTCCTCACTACTTAGCAGCCTATTTATAGAAAAGATGAGAAGACACATGCTAATCTATTTTGAGAAAAACGTGATGATAACCAAGTGCCAACTTGAAAGGTGTGTCTGCATTTGCTCGCATTTCTGAACCAGTAGCATCTGCAGAGGTACGGTTCAATGTGTGCTAGATTAATAAGAGCTAATTAATTAGCTTTACAAAGGTAGTGCTCATCGATAGTAAGTTGCACGACCGTAGGCTATTGTGTCATCTCATAGGCGTTTCCCAGAGCCCAAGGCAGTATCCATATCTTTTCAGGCCGTGATCGTTTGCTTTGGCTTAATCATTCCGTCCGGGGTATTAATTACCAGCACATACTAACGCAAGGTTAGAAGGCAAATTGTCGGCTCAAGTTTCAAGAGAATCACAACATATCACACGGTTGCCAAATGCAAGAATGAATTCTTGTCGCCTCGAAATGGAAAGTAGTTCATTTTGCACGAATCGCGAAATTAACGGTACATGCCGAATTGAATGCCAAAAGCATGCTTTCCTCTACCACCTTGAGAAAAGATAGCCAAATATTGCATGAAAAGGTTTAATGATTCAAATTCTTTTCAAAAATGCCAAAGCTTACGGTGCAGAGAAGTTTTTTTTTTAGCGTATCCAAAGCCGGATAAGAATTACAGAGTTCAGAACTCGCAGAAATCTTCATCTAAAGAAAAATGTCAGAGAGTTGATCTTAGCAAATGTAGGAGGAGATTAGCTAGGAGTTGTTTACAACCATACGGTCATCAGAGGATGTGTATGTCTATGAGGATTTGGCATATGCTACGCCTGGTATACCAAGCAAGCCGAAGAGGGCGTATACGATAGAGCTGAGTAGGCCCAAAGATTGCAGAAACAAGAAAAGGGTTGAGGAGAAATGGGATAATATTTATGACCCACGACTCACAAAAAACCCTAAATCCTTAAGAGAAGCAGCCTGTGCAAGGTTGACAACACCAAAGGTAGACATGTCTATAGCAAGAAAGATTTGGTAGAGTGGTCTTCCACAATACATGGTCCCGTTGGTGCATTACTACCCGGAGATAGTTGACGCTGCCATTCAATGTTATAACCCTAGCACCCGCTACATCAAGGGTCAAAATTTAAGGGTTCACATCAGCCCACAGGTCATTTGGCATATGATATACATCCTGGACCCAAGTAAAAGAAGAGAGAAAATTGAGTCCTTTTACCCTGGTAAAGGAGAAAAAACATAGAAGGCGATGAAAAAGAACTTAGATTTCTTGTTGGAGGAGATTGGTAAGAAAAGTGTCTCAGGTGCTAAACCGCCAAGTATTTTGTTGTCACGCAGTTCATTACGCGAGGATATGCAGGATGCCATGTCCATGCTAGCTTTTGTATGCGGTCGAGACTTCAATGAGATGGTGGAAACCTTTCAACTGGGACCAGCCTTCCAATTCCACAAATAGCACGATACCTTCTAGTATGATTTTGTTGAGTTCATGGTAGATGAAATGATACGGAAAATAAAGAATTACCCGACAGAGGGAAAGTTTAGATTTCTTTCCTTCCTAGTTCACATGTTCCTACATCAAAACCCTGATTTCTTCAGCCAATATTTTGAATTATCATTTTTTTATGAACGGGGGAAGAGGAAGCCAGTATCCACGTGGACACCCTTTCTTTTTGTGTCATATGATTATTATGCATTTTCAGATTATTTTATAACTCCGGTCTTGCATGATTTACGAGGAGAAGGTGACATAATCCGACTCGATAGGGATCAAACCGGATATATGTAGAGTTTCACTCTTGCCTATTACTAGTTCTTAGGAACATATTTCACAATTCTCTAGATGCGGGGCTTTACTGGTCAACCCTTCCTTCTCCCATTCTGCATCACAGATAGGGTGCTCGCGCTTGAAATGTATAGGCAGGTGTGTATCATTTATTTTACCTTCTGCAACATCAAAAGTGTCAAGAGAAAAGGATTCTTCACTTGTCTGAAGAATTTCAAATTAGTGACTCTATTAAAGAAACAATCAGATCAGTTATTGCAGGATAAATTGACTCATTTAGAGTTGGTTTTGGTAAGTGACAAGTGGGATTACAACCCTTTCAATGACTTGCTAGAGCCACACATGAAAGTTACACATGTTCCCTGACCTTACTGGGAAAAGCGGTGTAACCCGCGGGCAGACAAGGATGAAATTTTTGTTGAGCTGGTACTTATTCCCACGCAAGATAACAGAGGGCCATGGCACAAGTTCTACTTTGCTATGGTGATGGCCAAGGATAATGTCCACATGAAATGCACCATGTACAATAAGTTGTAGAAAGATGAAGAGTGGACTGATGAAAAAATAGAAGCTTTCTGGAAGTATTGCCAAGAGACAGGGCAATTGGATGCTTCATATGAGAGCTTGAAGGAGGACAAGCAATTTGAAAAATGGTGGGATGATGAAAACCCCAACCCATACTCTAGCATAAATAAGAGCGAGGATCTGTAGGATGAGTCCGAAGAGCAAGAAGAAGAAGCAACAACTTTTGTGTCCTCTGCGCCGAATGAGAAAGGTTTCGGACAGCCCGCCTATGTAGCCACGAATGTGCATTTTAATATATCAAGGACTTCGCATACACTTACTTGGGCCGCTAAGGCAGCCACAATATCACAACAACAAATGATAATAGTTGTCGAAGTTCGGGATACCCCGCCCACAAAACGGCAGTGCGCAAAGACCATTATCAGAGAAAGTTCGCAAGAACCCGCCGGAAGATAGGTGCTTGCAACTAGCCAAGAGCCTGAGGCTGAGGAAGAGTCACTGATGATTCTAGAGCCGCCATCGACCAGTCAACAGGTAAAATTTTCTCCTCCTTCCCTTGCTTCTCATTCTTTGGTATATGCCCCTGCCTTAGCGGCAATCCCTGCCATGAGTACTGGCCCTTTGTTTCCCACTTTCAATCCAACACATGCGGGAGGTTTCACCCAATTCTCACAGACAACCCCACCCAATTTTACTCCTCTGTGAACCCTTACACCAGCTACTATTGCTCAGGCTCTCCTTGCCTCGCTTTCTGAAGGTGTGCCCTCTGCGGACACCCCCTCTTCCATTATTGTTGCGGATCCTCTTCCATCACAACAGGCTAACTTCGCAATGACAACTCCTCCACCATCCCAGTCTATGAGTCGTCCGACCGATTCACCAATTGAGTCATGGCAAGTGGCTATACCTTTTGTTGGTCCTCAAACCAAGCTTTGGAACGTGCCCCACTTCTCCCTGTAAACTGTCACTCTCTAGAAGAAACAAATGCCTGCGCTTATCAGGGTTACCTATCCCTATGCCCTACCTTCTAGTGCTCCTTTCGCAGGCGGACTAGTTTCATCGCCAGCCGAATTTATGGCACAGATTGATTGCGGAAAGGAAGCTCGCGCAAGTAGAATGCAAAAGCGTAGGGCAAAAGATGACACTGCTTCTATTAAGCCAAAAATATAGACTCTTTATGATGAGACCCAGCAGGAATTGAAGTTTGCAACCATGTACCTGAGAGTAACCAAGCCTCAAGGGGAGATGCACCTAGAAGATTATGAAATATATGCGGTAGGGCTTGACATGAGGGTGGCCCGACTACAGGATAAGGTTGAGATTATGGAAGAAACACAACGGGTGGTCACCTCTGAATTTCTTAAAATTGGCCGCCAACTAAAGAAGAAGGATGAGCAGCTTAAAGCGGTAAGGGAAAGAGTTAGTTTTTTGGAGAAAAAAGAGAAATCACTGGAGGCAGATGTTGCACGTATGACAGAGAGGGCACTGGCAGCAGAGGATGAGAAGAATAGACTTCGGGATGAGCTTGCGAAGATTCATACTATTGACCCTGCCATGTTAAAAGAGCTACATGCTAAGAATTAGGAGACGAAGCAGAATCTGCGGCTAAAGAATGAAGAGTTGGAGCGACTTCACCTTGAGTACAGTTAAGAAATGACACAGAGGAATGAGGCTTTGGAGCACCAACAAGCTCAATATGAGCATAAAATACAAGAAAAAGAGGTTGAATTTAAGGGCCTAAAAGCTCAATTAGAAGAAGAGCTCCAAGAGACAAAGTCCTCTCTAGATGTGCACTTAGCAAATCACTCCCGAGCCAAGGAGAATTGGAATAAAGAAATGAGCAGCTCTGCGGAGCAACTGGCATCCAAGAAAAAGAAAAGGGCAGAGTTGGCTGAGGCCATTAACTCAAAGGATGTGGAGATCACTTCTCTTAAAAGCCCTCTCCTGTCTTCTCCTACACAACCAGACATTATTCTATTGGTTAGGCAGTTATACATCTCTCACTGGGAAAAGATTAATTTTTTTTGCTTAGCACTGCAACCTACCCTCTGATTCATCGCCAAGGCATCAAAGCTGAGCCAAGAGGCTCATGATACGATTGAGCAATTCCCATGGTTCATCTTGGAGAAGGTTCTAAAAGCAAAAAATATGCCCACCGAGCTATACTCGGTCTCTGATGAAAACCTCGCCAGGGCGGAGATTGAAGATCAGGATGTTGCTACTTAGACGGAAAATAAGTTCATCAATTGCCACTCTGTCTTCCAGCGCACTAAATCAATCACGACTACTCTGAGCAAAACACTAGACAACATACGGGAGATTTTCTCTGAGTTAAGCAGGATGGGTTTGTCGTCCCCGTTCCTTGAAAATGGCTCTATTGCTACGGCCGAGCAAATTGCAGAAAGAATAGAAGAAAGGGAAAATGATTTGGATGCTTTCAGAAATTTCAGTCATCCTCTCACTGCAACCAACATTGAGGGAGTTATTCATCCACTTGTACAACTACTATTTCATTGTGAATCAGGGGTCAGTTTACCTAATGCACTACCTCATAAAGAAACTATTGATCTAAGTGGAGCACAGGAGAATTTGCACAACATGGTAAGGCCATCTGAAGATGAATGGTCATCTCTACAGGCGACTCTTTCCAATCTCTGAATTCATTATCTAATGGAATGGTGCTCTGGTCTGTAAACCAAAGAAATTTTGGGTTCTCCGTTCCTGAAGCGAAACGCCCCTGGTATTCACCAAAGTTGTTAATAAGTATTTAACGAGCTCCTTTCGGGTGTATTTTTCCTCTATGTATCGGCCCGTGCATCATAGGTAATCAACTCAACCTTTCATCTAAAGTCTTCTCTCCCGCTCCATGTGTCTACTCTTCGCAACCCCGAGTTTCTTCATTCCTTTCGCATCCTGGGAAACCCCTCTATGCTTCCACGTGTCGTGGCTGCGAGATATTTTTTTATCATTCTTTCTTGTTGCCTCATCGGGCTCCGCTCGAGTGCCACGAAGCCCTCATTCCAAAAGAGTTTGGTGGGCCCCACAATTGTTATCTGCGGTGTACTCTTGCTACGTGTCTACTCTCTACAAAACTTTCAGCATAGAGATGAAGTAACGACCGTGGGAAGCGAAATACTGCCACGTGTCTCTTTTGTGCCCGACTAGTGATCGTTCCCTCCACTATTGGTTAAGTGCTCCACCCATTCAACACGTGTATCCTTAGCGCAAGTCTTTAGTGGTGAAAGATAAAGGTTCACACGGGTAGCAAAAGGCTATCACGTGCCTACTCGACGGATCTCATATTCGGGCGATCAACCAGACGAACCAAATGTTGCGATTGGCCACTGCGTGTCATAATCATTTACACGGGATGGTGACACTTGTCTGATTAGCCTTTTCGGGACCACCGCCATCATTTGTAGAGGATGCACCTGTGCCTGGAATGACCAGATGCTTGGTTTCGAATCGTTTATGTTGCAACGACTTGGGGAATATTCTTATTTCTGCATCATTTCGAGGGGATTGCAAAATCTTTTTTGTTGCTGCTTTCCGAAGTGGTGGGGGTTTTTTCTACTATATATACTTTTCTCTATTGTGAGAAAAAGGGTCCGAAATTTGGAGGAAACACTGGTTTTGGTTAAAGACACCAAGCCTTTATTACTGTTATTGCAAAAAACTTTCAGACTGTGCCAATTGTTCTACCTTTCTGTTCTTTCATGCTATTTGATCAAATTGTAAATTGTGCTTTTATTGTCTGGACATTTCATTTGAGAACTTCTATATATGTGAATGCAAGTTTGCTGATCTAGATCATGTCTAATGACTCTTCTTGGTAGTAGGAATGTATGTGATGTTATTTTATGTCAATGAATGGATTGTCTATGCTATAATCTTCAATTTTTGATTTTCTGGAACACTACAAACACCAATCAGGCCCTTAGATCTATGATTTATCGTGCCTATTATTAAGTCTTGGCGCATTGCCTTAGGTTAGACTTTATTTTATTATATCTGTTTCCTTTTCCCTTTCCA
>VDFB02021478.1:0-22632 GCA_007258455.2 Sequoia sempervirens | reverse complement strand
TCATCGGGAATTTGATCAAAAATCATCTAGGCGATCACTTTTAAATTCATCCGCTGAGGCATTTTATCTTCGACAACATCATTTATTCCTTGCCTTAGAAAATTTTTCAAATTTCCCTTAGGAAATTCATCAACCTGGCGCCCATCTGAAATCTTTATCGTAGAAACCTCGGCAAGCTGCGGAAGACCTCAAAATCCATTCCTCATCGATAATCCTCAATACCCAGAAGAAAATTTCTTTCAAAACGCGTCCAATTTATGGGTATGCAACGAACGGGTTCATTGAATTTTTGAACCTTAGAAAAATAATTTTCAACAATTTAGATTCGTTCTTCATTTTTGTGAACACCCTGTTGCTCTAACTTGAGAAATTTTTAACTCATCCTGCAATGCCAATATCTCTGACTTCATCACTGGAAAATCTGCAATTTAATTCGTGCCTCTGAAAATTTCCTCTCCCTTAGAAAAATATTTAAAATCTCTTAACACAACTTTCTCCAACGCCTTGGGTGCATTTTGGATGTCATGAGGGATATTTTAATCTCAACGCCTAGCACTCTATTTCACCACCTTGGGCGTACTTCACACATTCAAAAGAGCCTTTACCTTGGAAATTAGCGCATATAGCACATCATGGGAGATATTCCATTACTTCAATGCCTATCATATTTCCCATTCAAATTACCATCACTTTGCAATATTTTCCATCTTAAATATTAGGCGCACTTCATGGAGGACAATACCAACGCCTAGCATACTTTATCAATTTCACCTTTCCTTGGCGCATTTAGCACATTGAGGAAGGATAATAACCACGCCTAGGGAATATTTTATTTCACACTCTCAACACTTCACTTTAGGCGCATATTAACATGTGTGAAGGATAAAGCCACGCCTAGCCTTTCTTTTAAATCCATCAACTTCATGGGCTCATTTTATGGAATGAGGTGGACTTAACTTTATCCCAACGCCTCTACTCCTTTCCTTCCACTCCACTTCACCTTGCCCTCATGGCGCGTTCAAGATGCTCATGTGGACTTTGACCTTGAGCATGGGCGCATTTCAAGGGGCTGCAGGAATTTTCAAACACTTATCAAATTTTATCCACGCCTCTCATGTGTGGTGGGGTAAAGGAAACTTTAAAACTTTTGTCTTCACATGCCACTTGTATATTTCTTCATGCACACGTCTTGTCTTTGCTTTGACTCTTCCTCTTTGCATGGGCGCAAATCAATGGGGTTGCTTTCATTTGAAATGACTTAGAATATTTTTTATCTCCCCACAAGTCAAAGGCGCAGTCAAAGGGGGTTGTGCTTTGAATTTGAAAAACTTGGAATACCCTTCGACTTCCTCTCATTTCAAGGCGCATTTTGCTATGCCTCCTTTCAATTTAAGGCACTTAGAATATCTCAACTTGGTGGGCGCACATGGGAGCCTCTACTTCCATTTTTTAGACTTAGAATTTTTTCCTGGTTGACATTTCCATGAGGGGCGCATTTGGAGGTGTGAGGTTTGAATTTGCAGCACTTAGAATATTTAACCACCACCCACAACATTCAAGACGCCTAGGAGGGGCCCACTTCAAATTTTAAACACTTCAAATATTCTTTGAATTCCTCATGCAAGGCAAGGCGCATTTCATGGGTGATACTTTCACTTTTGGACATTTAGAGTATTTTCAAATACTTCCTCCTCCAGGCGCATATCTCATGAAGGGCTTTCAATTTTAAATGGCTTAGGAAGTTCCTTTACCCAGCCACCTAGTGATGGGCGCATATGAGCCCACGTGCTTTCAGTTTGAGGACTTAGAAATTTTTAAAAACATCCTTCTTCCTTATGGGCGCATATAAGAGGGTGGTTTTTTTTTATTTAACGCCTTAGAATTTTTTTGAAGTCTCCTCCAACTTGAAGGGCGCATTTGGAGGCTTATGCTTTCAATTTCCAAGCCTTGGAAATTTTCAAGGCCTCCCCTTATTTCCTTGGGCGCAAATGGAGGGTCCAGCTTTCATTTTTTTGCACTTAGAAAAAGTTTTGCTAACTCATACAAGTCAGGCGCAAATATCCCCTTTAGGTTTTAATTTAATGACAAGACGAGTGCACCCTCTCGAAACAGGGGCGCATTTCCCAAATCCCCTCTACTGAATTTTGGAAACTGAAATTTCTACGGAGAATTTTGGGCATTTCACCTTATTGGCTAGTTTCAAGCGCATGAGGGCGCTTATAAACTTTTCAATTTTACACGCGCTTTGAAATTCTCCTTCAAAGCTTCTTATGTAAGTTTTGGTGCGGTTGAAAAAGTGCTCTGACAGTGTATTTACGTGCCCTTTTAAATTGGTGACTTGATCCGCTTCGGCACAATTCTTTATTTTAGAAAGTTTATCCAATTTTGCATTTCAAGCTAAACAAAAAGAATTTGGATTTTGCTTTATTCGGATCACAGTGACATATGAAGACTCACGGTGCGATGCCATTATGCCTACTGCTGTTACAGCAACCTGCTAAAATAGTAAATGTTCAAAATGAGCCCAAATTTCATGTGCTAAAGCCCAAAGTGTGGTGATAGTGGCTAGATTCTACATTTGCATGGCTGTCGTGTTTTGCCCTTGATTTTAGGAAACGCTAATTTCTCTGCCCTGGGCTGCTAAAAATAGCAATTATCTGATTTCTCATCTTCTACAACTCTGTTTGTCTTGAAATTCGGACCAAGGACCCCTCATCACATGTTTGACTTGTTTAGACTGAGACTTGATGTTGTCCTGCCATTTATAGCCGCTTCTGAAGTGACTTACTATTTATAGTAAGCGCTTGATTTTAAGACTTCCTTATCTCCGTTTGACCTGAAATTTGGACAGCGTGATTGTCGGTGAATTTTCCTGTTTGCGCTAGCGCCCGAGATCAACTTTCTATTTATAGCCTGCGTCTGGAACACCTTGCTAAAAATAGCAAGTTCTCCGATTGCCTTCAAATTTTGCCAGCAGATTCTCGGAAGGATGCTGATCATGATGGATACCTCAGTTTTGAGCATTTTGGTGTCTGACTCCTCATTTTTAGCTCTCAACCTTGAAACCCTAATTTTATGCATGTTCCTTAGATGAGCTTCGTTTGATCTTGTTTCAGTTGCATGATGAAGTTGATTTCGCGATCTGAGAATTGCTAAACAAGAAATTTGTCGAAGTGGTACGCTAAAATAAGTACGCGTGACCCGTGCATTCGCTGGATGGAATTGCATATCACTTGCACAGAAAATCTAGAAAACCAGGAAAAGCCGGAGAAAAGGTATCTCACGGCTTTAGGCTAAAATGAAGCAGTGAGGATGCAGGCGACTAGGGTTTGGCAGCCACCGATCTTGGCTCTTCGGAAAGCCAGGAATCTGGGACATGCAGAAAAACTGCGCATCCCGAGCCACGAAATTTGTCAAAGGCGGGCTGCAGAAATACTCAAGTTATCAGATTTGATTCGTTAACAGCCGAATAACGCTGATATGCTCTGGGAATCAGGTGGCCTGATTATTGAAGTCAAAATCGCTTTGAAGCATTTTTCTGAAGCTTCACTTTCTAAAAATGAAATGCATTACCTTAGAATCGGATGAAAACTGCTGGCGTCACTTCCGGAAACTTATCTTGCGTGCAGTGTTAAAGCTCAATTTTCAGATTATTCGCCACGTTCAAATTCGAAGTGACCAAAAGACTCAAAACCCTAATTTAGTTGGCGAAATTTCGCGTTTAAGCTCAAAGACGGGAACGTCCCCAGAAGGATAGACAGAACGAGAGAAAGACAACAGCAAAAACAAACCAACACCAAACCAAAAGCAAAGCCAAAATTAGGGGGTCCCCATTTGCAATGGGGCGATGTGTGAATAACGTCACAACAAGTACCCGTGAATAGTGCGTGAACAGTACCCATGAATAGTACCCATGAACAGTACCTGTGAATAGTGCATGAACAGTGCGCTACAGTACTCGGATCAGCAGTTTGGACATTTATATCAGGTTTCCTATTAGTTACAGTTGTTTTTGTATAAGCATTCAAATAAAAGTTATAGTTTTCCATTGTAAGAATGAGTATTTGTTTGCATTCAATATAGTTTTCTATCATTGCAATAGCTCTTCCTTATAATCAGTGTATTAGAAGTAGTTAGCTTTTTATGTCAGAACCCTCAAAGCACAAAAAAATCAGAAAATACATGTAACGAACACACTTGTACGATAAAATTAAAACTTTACAATTCATACATAAAAGTAAGAACAATACCATTTTGAATAAATTTCTTTTCAAAACATAAATAAGAAACATCTTTTGCATCTTTAAACTATTTCATTTCAAATGAAATTACAAAGCATGAAGAGAAACATACATACATAGCCCGTAGGCTTTTGACACCAATAGAAATAAGAAGGTCCAGGAATCCGTCCTGTCAAGCTTTGGAGCATCCGTCGGGTGTTCGTGGAGGAGAAACATCACTCGAGCGTTTTTCCGCCAACCATGGACTTATAATGCGGTCCCCCGCACGATCATTTTTCAATGAACGGCCCTCCCTTCGAAGAAGAGATTGGTTGGGTAACCTTTAATGACTACCAACTGGACATAGTGCTGTGATTCTACAAAACTAGTTTTCGTGCTAACGGCAAATCACAAACTAGGTCGTATTTCAGAATCACGGTGAACTGACAGTGTAGTACAACAACTAAATGGTTCCTTACACTACTTTGGCCAAAGTGTTTACGTGCAACGAAGAACATAGGTCATATGTCACATTCACTAGCCAGGTTCAACTTGACTTAAGGCTATCTTAATTCTACGCGTAGGTTGGTCTATCGGGGTAGTCCGTACCCTAGACTTCCTACAACATTTTACTACTGGAATGATGAATCTATTAAACAAGATACTACAACTGACGCCCTAATTCAGGATATATACATCCTAGGGATACAATAACTTGACTAAGTTGATTGTATTAAGTTGTAGAGTATAACTTGCAAATATTCACGACTCAATCCTAGTAACTATTATTTATACACAAGCATATGCTCAATATATAGAGCCATTTAAACACAATGCAGATTGCTTTCCATTAACTAATGTAAAACGTGCACCAATGACAACAAAAGTCATGAAAAGACTACATTTATGATAATGGTTAAGAAACTGTTATTCTTTTTAATTCAATCTTTAAGACAATCAAACTCTTTTCTTTCCAGCCATGACTATAATTCAGAGACCTATCAGATTACTCTGGAATACTAGCTAAATATGTAAAGTAAGAGTTTAGCATGCCTGATTTAGCTTTTCCACAAGTTTGGAAGATAGCTCCTTCACTGGCCTTTACTCAGATCACTTTCAGCTTGGATTCTTGAAACCAAATACTCAACACAATAAAAGGGCAATTCCTGATTACTCCTCTTCTATTCAAAGATTACCAGCAATTTCAAACTTCTGCTCTCTTGTTCAGAGAATACCTCACATTAACAAAATAACTTAGCAATTTCTCTACTATGGCGAATTCACTTTTTAGCTATAAAATGCTCAAGAAAACTTTGACTGTAAATTCGTGTGAGTAAGAATGCCAAACGCAGGTATATTTATAGGTTAATTTTAAAACTGATTTCCACCTTCTATGGCGCCAGAACTGCCAGCAGGTTGAAGAATGTTTCAAACTAAAAACGTGTATCAATATGGTGAGGGTTTCGACCTCCATGTTTGACAGCAAGAAGTTTATTTCATTTCGAATTTGTTTCAGACTGTTAAAAATGTGACAACTCTCAATCTGGCGCGTTTTTACAGTTAGGTTAAATGCCAAGTTTCCATTTCAGACTTTTTCGTTGCTCAAATGGCGTCCACATTTCATTCTTTTTGCAAAGCATGAAATATCTCATCTATTTTCTGACGCCTGGCCCTAGTCGCGCGATTTCTCTGCGCGTTTTTCATTTTCCTTCAGCATTTTCGCGTTTTTTTCTTCTTTATTTCGCTTTGGTAAATCTTCAATATTTTAATAAAGTTTTCAAAGTAAAAATGACGCATTTGTTCAAGCTCAAATTTGAAGTTTAACATTTCAACGAATACATTTGAGAAATCCGCGTTTTTAAAGAAATTCGCGATTTTAAGAAATCCGCGATTTTTATGCTCTTCCCAGATTTGCATTCGCATTTTATAAAAGTGTTTTAAAATGTTTAATTTTCATTTCATTTGATTTTGTCAAATCTTTTATTTAAATATATTTTGTATATTCTATTAAAATACTTATATAATATAGTTTATGTATAATTATTTAAATTATCAATTTAAATAATATTATATACATTTTAAACTATATTATATTAATATTTTAATATAATATTAAATATATTGAAATACTTAACTTTATACTAATACATATATATTCATTTACATTATACGTTAAACATGTAAATTTATATATATATGTATTCGTATAATTTCAGAGACAAGATATCGTTACAATATATAATTCATTTATCTCGTTAGCCGTGGGTATGTATATTCGTATATATATCTGTATATATACTACATGTATAAGTATCCATAAATACATTTATATCGACACATACGTATGGCATATCCATCTGCTTAATACGTTTGTATCGACATGAATGTACTTATGGGTACTTGTACATATCGTATTCGTATGTACAAATACACATATCCACCTCTAACCAGAACTTATCATTTATAAGGTTATACTGGCAAGCATCACTTGTTTACATTCCAGAGGCTGCGCTCCTACGGTACTAGACAAGCCCTCTGGAATGACTTACCTTTAGCGAACAATGACTTAAACACGAGTTCTAAAAGGTTTGTGTGTGTATGTCGGTTGGTATCCATTCTTGTTTACCCGACCAGTTACTTCCAGGTGATATCTCTCCTTACGCGCAGGAGGTAGAGCCCTGCTTCACACGCACACCATGTCCGCACGACAAAAAGAATCCTTATGCTCAAAACAAAGCGAGGAATACATGGAAACATTCAAAGTTAGATTGCATTCCATAAATCAACCTTATATTTCCTTTGTACAGAGCGGCTGCCAAAGAATAACATCAAATGAAACAACATTCATATTGAAAACGAGGTACAAGCATCATTAATTTACCTTCAGAATTCACATTTACTCTATCTAGTAATGGTAAATTGTAACGTCTCAATTTGGGATGTAACAATACAGAAAAAACAAATTACAAACAATCAAGCACAGTTGCTACAGATAGTGAGTTTAGTGATTGAACCAATTGGGGTTCGTACAGTTACATACAGTTATGTATGACATTTGTGTTCAGCCAATACAAGTGTGTGATCAATTCTAATATATACTTCCTAGAAGATTGACATGGGAACTCCCTCTATTGATTGAGAATGCCAATGTTTTATTTCATTGCATGTGATGATAACAAAACCATTCCCATTTCCTAAGTTGGTCTGGAAATGTTTGTTTGCAGATAAGTAGTTTGTGCTATGTATATGAGATGATATATGTGTGTTCATAGGATAGAAGTAGACCATCTTGTTTAAATCACTATCAACATATAAGATGCTTTAGTACATAAAAAACGTTTCTTGCAGTACATCAAAGGCTTCAAATTGGAAAAAGCAGTTTAGTTCTGACTGCTTACTTGTTTCAAATATTTTCCAGGGGGGAGATGAGTTTGAATTATTGATCTCTACCTTGAAGAACAGTGGTATTCATCCTGAATTGCTGACTTGTATCCTCCAAATTGTTAACTTCTGATTCCAGTGTTCATTATTTATATGTTGGTAAAATTTTCCAAACAAAATTCTTTTGAAGCGTTTGTGTGGCTTTGTAAGTTTGTTTCTTTGACTAAGTGTAAGTTCTTACAAAAGAATGGTACTTTAGTGTGCTAGCTCGCATCCGTGTAAATGTGTTCCGGATTGAGATGATTGATGAAACTGGATACAATGCAGATCTTCTTGCAGCAGCATCTGCATCTATTTCAGCTGAAACAGCAGTAGGAAATGCTGTTTACATGCTTTCATCGATGTACAATCATGATTGTGGTATGTTTCAGCATCTCCTTTTTTTGTTGGAGTTTATATAACATCATATATTATATAATTTAGATAAATAAATACATTAAACAAATGTAAGTCATTGAATAAATGTTGGTTAGTTGATTAGTTGTTGGGAGTTATTTGTTATCTATAAGTTCAATATGATTTAGTTTTCCAACATTTGTTGGAATTTTCAATTAGGTAGGAGTGGTTTTTGATCAAAATCAAGGTGTGATAGAAAGGTGGATGAATGGTGGTGTCTCACTATGAAGATCAGTGTACAGTGCAAACAATTCTTAAAACAGCTATGCCCTTGGATATTCACTCCTTGCACCAGCAAAATACAGAGACCGCAATACTACAAAGTATAAAAAAAGATCGTGTCCTAGCCATGGTAGGCGAATTTCTTTGTAATATTTCAAGGGGACAATTTTAAAAGTGTTCTAAGTGGATTGCAGACTGGAATCACCAATTTAGCAAGTGCTATTCACTTTTGATTTAAATCTTCATAGAACAAGATTCCAAATGCTTGCTGCAATGTTGAAAGAGAAGAAGAAATAACGTAGAAAGATGAACAAATGCAGGGGCCTGTGGAAGGTCTAGCAACAAGGGCAGATGTCCATTTGCAGTGTGAACTGCGCTGAGTTTTTACCAGAAAAAGATTTATTTTTGCCTTCTCACAAAATAACAAATGATTTTGAGGCTGTGGCTCTAACAGAAGCAAACACTTTCATTCAATCATATTTATATTTGGTAATTTTCAAGAAAAGTGGGCAGTTTTGTGATTGTTATTGTTGTCCCATTGTGGAGATTGCAGGTGATTAGTCTTCTAGCGTGACTGGTATGGTTAGTGGTTTCTTCTTGTGGTTTGCGGTTTGGAGATTTGGCATTTGTAAGTTAGTGTTATATTTGTATATGTTGGTGATAGATATATTATTGTGTAGTGTTTTAAGTATGCGAATATCTTTGTTTAAGGTATTAAACTATTTTCTAGAAGGGAAGCCAATTGATAATTATTTGTGTAGTCATTGAAAAATAGATCACAAGTTTGAAGACTTGTGGGTTCTTTTTGAGTTTTAATATGAGCTTTAAAACCATTGTAATTGGGAGGCATAAGGTTTATAACAATACATTTTTTCAAACACATTGTAAAAGGTGCATTATTGACTTACTCCCTGTTGGCGTTTCAATTCACGCCTTTGGTGTGCGGATTGGAAACAGACAACTATGCACAGTTAGACTGCTCTTCAAATTACGAGGGGAAGCTCCCTCTTTTGCTGATTATGCGTAAAAAGAATATTAAACTAAATTCCTATCTTTTTATCTCAGCTGAGAGCACAAGGTTTATAAAACTCTTTGCGTTGCAGCTGAGGTTTTCTCTGGTTTCTGTTGTACCCAAAATTAAAATTTTTGCTACACTTGGGCATTTTGAAGAAATGGTAAAAGTCTTGTCAAAAACTGTCAAAAAGGTCAAAAAATGGGATTTTGCATGTCACGCATGTTGGTCAAAAACTCAAAATTTTCAAAATCTAAGGATCTGGGTCTGCTCAGAGTGAAGTTTTCTACAAAACCTAGATCTCAGTTTTTCGACCCTCAATTTTAGGAAATTTTCTAAAAATAGATTTTTTTTGGGTTTTTTTGGGTTTCTCAAATGGATATGGGCAAAATTTTCTAAAAATAGAAAATTTCTAAAATAGAATGTCTGACTCCAAGGATTCAAACTGATTTTGATTGGTTAAAAATACTTTCTCATCAAGCTAGTCCAATCAAAATCGTCAAAGGATTAGTTTTTCTCTAGTGGGTCTATTCTGCTTTTTCAGAAGCTAAAATGGGAGCTCCAAGGTCATCAATGGAGGTTGCTCAACTGCCAGGTGTTAGATTCAAGTTCTCAAACACTGCACAAATCGAGAAATGGCGAAAGATGCTCGAGGAACTAGGAATGAGGACCGAAGGAGGGAATCTAGAAATTCTTGAAAATGGAGAAAATTTGACTAACACTAGAGATGCTAGGTGCCCCTATCCAATCAAGGCACCTAGCCATTCATGCCTTAGAATATTTTTCAATCTCCAACGTGAGGTGAATATAGCAATGATGAGCATGGAGCGAGGAACGAGGAAAGTTGAAAAAGTTGAATTAAATACTAACTCCTGCCAATAAAGGCACCCCAGCTAGTCAGGGGTGCCCATTTTTTCAAGGCCTCAAAAGCCAGAATTAGGGTTTGTGCTTCCCAAACAGTGTTGCTCAAAATCCTTTCAGCTTCTCAATAAATCTGTCAGCAAGTCCATTGGATCAATCAATCAATTGGAATATTGGATTGAACAAAGAAGTCTTGACAAAGTAGCAAACTGGAAATTGTGAAAAACATCAAAAATATTCTGAGTCTGGATAATAAAGGCACCCCAGGTAGCCAAGGCGCCTAGGGTTTTGGAGAGTCAGATTCAAAGATTAGGGTTTGCAAATATGATCATTGTCTTTAGAATTCTTCAAGCTATCTAGTGGGTATCCCAGCCAGATCATCAAACTAGTCAGTTGCCGACAAATCCAAATGAAATGGAGGACAAATCATGAGGAACAAAATAGATCAAAATTGAAGATTGAAAATCATCCAAAAATGGTTTAGTTTGGAGATCATGGGTGCCCTAGCTAGCCAAGGGCCCAAGCTTTTGGGCATTCAGAAGTCAAAATTAAGGTTTGTTGCCTCCAAGGAATTTCCTTCAGTTTTGATCAGGCTCTTCAACGGATTCATCAGTTAGCTCATCAGATTTGTCAAGCACTAGAGATCGTAGATTGAACGAAGGGATAAACATGAGCAAAATGAGAAAAGTCAAAGGTGAAAGATGAAAAACACAGAAAAATCTAACTCTGGAGGAGTTGGCCACCCCAGCTAGCCAGGGGCGCCCAAGCTTTTGACCCCTCAGATGCAGCTTTTGGGATGAGTTACCCCTAGAAGATCTTTCTCAGATTCAATCAGGCTATCCAAGGAATCCAATATCCAGTTCATCGGGCCAATCAAGCATCCAAAAATGAGAATTCATCTAAAGGATAGAAAGCATTAACAAATTGAAGAACACGGAAAATTTTCTTTGGACAGTAAAGGCGCCCCAGGTAGCCAGGGGTGCCCAAGACTTTGAGGGCCCAAAATTAGTTTTTAGCAAAAGATGCCTCCAGAAAAATCTTCTCCGATTTGGTCAAGCTCCGCAACGAGATCATCAGTCAGTTCACATGATCAATCTAGTTTCCAAAAATTAAAGATCAAACTGAGGTTAAAATCAAGCAAAAAATGGAAACCTCATGAAAAATGGCTAAAGTCTGCCAAGTAAAGGCGCCCAAAGTTCAATGCCTTAGTGAATTTTTCAGTTTTTATCATGCAACATTCCAAACAACATCTACATTCAATGTATCTGCTCAAGATTGGCTTCACAATTTTGAAGTTGGAGAACAAAGCGTTTTATTCGACAAAACCTATTTAAGAAGGCTTTGTTATTCATTATTCACATATTTTTGTAGGTTAGCATCTAGAGGAGGAAATATTTATTATATCAAGATTTGGAGGCCAAAATGTGGTGCTTTTTCAGAGTTCTTCATATTTTCCAAATTAGGGTGCTCAGAGGCTTTGCTTTTTCATGCTTTAATTTTTCAGGGCATCATTTTTCAAAAGAAGGGGGTCATCTTTTTCAAATTTCATCAATCTAGGTCCACTTGGTTTTTCATCCTATTCAAGTTTGGAAAGTTTTATATTTTCAAGAATTTGTTTTTTCCATGCTTTTTCAGGAAAACCTCAGTTTTCTCAAAATCTAATAATCTAGGTCTATATTCAGTATGAAATTATTTACAAAACCTAGATCCTAGTTTTTCAGCTATTTTTTGAAGCTCTGCATGTTGAGGAAAGATCAACTTTTCCAAAAAATTGACAACCTGGGTTGCTTCAGAATATAGTTATCTTCAAAACCCATATCTTAGTTTTCAACTTTTTTTGGCCAAAAATTGAATATCTTGCATGTTCTTGAAAAAATAAGTACTTCTAGTTTTCATCGATCTAGGTCTCTTTAGAACAACATTCTCTACAAAACCCAAACCTCAATTTTTTTTTGGGAATTTGCTTTTTCAAGAAAATTCAACGACTTGTTTTCAACAGTTTGCGCAAAACTTTTCTGGACATAGGCGTGTTCACAGTCAAAATTCAAGATTTTCATTGTACAATATTCTTCCATTGAAAAATCAGAGTATAAAAGTTGCAGAAGAAACAGAGGAATGTCAGAAGATGGTCAACACAGGGTAGAAGGATATGTTGAAGCAAGATGATATATTTATAAAAGGTCATCACTCTAGTTGCAGAGCCACCGGAATTAGCAAGATTTGATAAAGCAACTGAAGATGTCAAAGATTTTCTAAGTTCAATTGCAGAAGGCAAGGAGATCCTGGAAAAGCAGAATATTGCCCTAGACAGTATCAACGCTCCTAACAAAGAAGCAGTTTCCAGCTTTTTGGTGGATTTACTTTCCCAAAATATCCATGAATGAGTTATCTTATCAAGACAACAAATATTTCCAAAGATAGATTTAAAGCAGCAGTTAACTCGATGCTTTTTTGAGTTTTCTCGCTATTCTTGTCTCATGCTTATCTATTCTTTGTGAAAGAGAAAAGAATCAAGTTGTAATAGTTGGCACTTTCCCTATTGTTTGCTTTCAATAGGTTGTTAAATAGTTATCTTGTTTTAGTTTTAGAAATAAAGCTTGCGAGTTGGCAAGTCTTATTGTAAAAGCAAGGAGATTTTAGGGTTCCCTACTCCTTGCTTATGTATAAATAAGGGCAGCCTTGCCCATTTTTCTTTAACTGTTATTGTGATAGCAAATTGTTGAGCCTACTTTGCTTGCAAGTTGTTATTTAGTGTTTGTTCACTTAGTGTAAGAGCAAGCTTGCATGCCTGCCTTTTGCTGCAAGATATTGTTCAATTTATGTGATATTTGTGTCAAGTGTATTTTGGTTTGATCACAAAACTGTAAGCTTGTTATTGCTACAATCTTGCTATCCCAAAAGTGTAATCTTTGTTATTTGAAATTTGAGAAAGGAAATCTTATGCCTGCTTTGTTGCTTTGATCTACTGTCTCAGGTTTCCGTTTTATGTGTTATGCTTATATAAGCTTTATTTCAGCTTGCATCAAAAAGTACAATGAGTCTTCAGGTGTGCGTTGAGAGAAAGTTTGTCTAAGTATTGTTGATGTGTTTTTCGTGACCGCACCAACGCAGAATAAAGTTGCCAACGGCTTCCCTATTCTCTCTTGATCAAAGTATTCCGCACGCTAAGATTGCAAGAAAGTTCGTGCGTTCAACTCCAAGGTTCCTTTAATCTTGGGCAAGGCTGGTTTGGCTCGATGTGATTTCTTTGGTATTTTCAAAGGGGACTTCTGAAATTATTCGGCCCGGTTGGCAATTGAACCCAATTTGCGACTAAGGGTTTTCATGTAATTCGAATGATTTGGCAGGTGAGCACGGGATTCCTAATACTAATCGGAAATGTGCGGAAAGTAAAAGGGGGTTTAGGGCCTAAGAAACTAACATTCTATTCTAAATGCAAGATATGTGGAGCTTCGTTTCAATAGACTTCAACCGGATTTCACCTAGCCTCCGTCGGACAGCCTCAGCAAAATCGGTGCAATCTTCAAGGGAAATAGCGAAAGATGTTCAAGTTATGACTTAACATGCATACACCATCACAACGACGCATATAAGCATATAAATCACAACCGAAGTTAAACACAAAATAATGTCCAGTTGACCACACAAGGCGAACTTATCATCAACAAGCTGCTAGTGGTATGGAGTAAAGCGAAGCTATCTCAATGAAACACCACACATCAAAGTAAGCTACTTGCATGAATTTAAAGTACTTGGATACGAAAGGAAGAAGAAACCTTGCTAGCATTTCATGACAAGACGAATTTCATCATCAATGAAAAGATCTATTATCATAAAATGTGTTACACAACAATCTCTTCAAAAGTTTTCAAAGGGAAAACTTTCTCTCTTCTCCAAATTATGCAAAAATGCTCTACAATGCTACACTATCTAATTCTAATGCTAATACTCTCTCAATGTCTACTGTCTACTATCTAATCTGATGTGTTACAAATGAGGGGGACTCCCCCTTTATATAGCTAGCCAAGTCCCAAAAGACGGCTAGGGTTACAATCAAGAGAGTGGCCAGAATCGTGCCACCTGGAAACCCCTAAATCTTGGTACCTAAAAGCGCCCGCGGAGGAGGAGAGTGGGGTAATAAATGCGCCATAATGTCCACCATCATCCTTCTAGAAGATTCCGTTTGTAGACGCGTTCACACTGTTCTCGATCTTCTTTCTTGGCGTTGTTCTTTGACTTCTTCCACTTGAGGGTCTTCATCTTCGTCACTTTGAATTATACTAAGTCCCAACACTTAGTCATTTTCTTGCAACTTTTTCTCCTTCGAGATTGAAACTCATCTTCCTTGTGCTTCCACTTCAAGTCATCACACTCAATTTACTTTTCATCTAGCATGCATTATTCATCCTTTGTATTTTATTCTCTATAAAATTTCCAACGCCCTAGCAATCATCTTGTCACTCATCTTATATTTTATTTCACACTTGAGAAGAATCACGCCTTAGCACTCACAAGCCTAGCATCACACTTGAAGGTGAATATTTTAAAAGTCTAACGCCTTAGCATACTTATCATCCCTCAACACTTTTAGGCGCATATGGCATATACAAGAGGATACGCCTAGCAATTTTATTTTCCATCACTTGTCATGTCTCCGAATTATAACACTAAAATTACTATGCATTGAGATGCAAATATGTATTGTTTCAATACATGTTAGAATATAAATGCGAATAAAATATAAATATATAAAGTTATAATTACAATTATCAAGATAGTATTATAATTACAAAGTATGGACACAAAAAAATAATATAAAATAAATATGAAAAATAAAATTATAAGTAATTACAATCTAATATTATTAATATAATTGTAATTATCCTAAGATAATATTATAATTATTAGCAAATATAACATTATAAATAACAAATGAAATAACTAACAATTTAAATATTATCATCATAAATATTAAATACATAGATGAGTCTAATCTATAAAATAATAATATCTTAATGGACTACAGCAGTCCAAATAATAATTATAAATCACTTTATGGAATCTTAAAGCATCGATTCAAATAAAAGACATGCTAAACAAGCAGCGATCATAACAAGAATAAGAAAAAGCTGCGATTAAAGACTAACAAGGCAGTAACGGGTGTCTTTAAAAGGCAGCGTGGGTTCAAGAGGTATTGTGACCATTCAAGAGGTCGCCTCTTTTTAAAAAGAAACGCCTCTCTTCACTTTATGGGAGGATATAAAACATAGAAAATATGGAATGATTAAAAGGAGGTCTAGAGGGTGCTCGCTGAGTTTAGAGAGAGACACGTTGGCAGTCAAGACAAATAAAACATTAAAGACGTAAAGAGATTTTAGAAAAAAGGAATATCTTCACAAGACTGTGGATAGGAATTCGGCAAGCCCTTATGCCAAGAGCCAGGAGAAGGATGTTGGAACAGACGAGGACAGGCTGGAAGAGTATACAAGGTCATTTGAGATTGGGGATAGGACGACAGGACTTTGGCCGAGAGTGACATGAGATGAATTTGTTAAATACATTATGAATTTGAATGTTGATGATTGGCATGTATGTTAGGGATTTAAATAAAAGTTGATGATTATTAAAGGTGTTTTAAATAGATTATGATTTATAAATATATTCAGATATATTATGGCTAATGTTATATAAATAGGTTTAAATGTATTATGTGGACAATCATATTTAAATATATTTATGATTGAAAAATATTCAATTAAGGACTGATATATATATATATAGAGAGAGAGAGAGAGAATGGTTGCTATATATATTGTAATTTGTATATTTGGTAAATAAATTATTGAATGCTGTTTATACTAAAATACAGATAAATATATTTAAGTATGTTATGATTTGAATATATTAGGATAGATAAGTCTATTAAGAGTTGGGATGACATATTAATAATTGATAAATATATATTTAAAAACATACATATATATTAAGATTCGTAGTTACATCTTAAATTGTGGACACATACAATATATATATATATATATATATATATATTATTTACAATTATCCAATAATGACATTTACAGCAATTATTGAGCCTTCTAAGTAATAATGACTCTTTGGTATAATAGAATTCTATCTATGAGATCATGAAAGAAGTAAAATCTACCCTAGTGAAACATATTATAGAAGAATCACTCATAGTGAAGAAAATGAATAATCTTTTGACAAGAATGAAATATTTATATCATCTTTGATCTTATTAGATGATATCATTGAAACTTATTAATCTCTAACGTTTCTGATGTCTCCTCGAGAACACTTTGAATGCAAGGTTTGGGGTTTAAGTGCTTCCACTAGAAAGGGGACATTACATCACTCACCACCTTTATACTTGAAGAGGAAAATCACGCCTTAGAAAATTTTCACACTTATGCCTTAAGAAATTTTCTAACACTTCATCACTTATCACCCTTGGCGCATAGCATTTGGAGAATAATATTACCACTTAGGGAAATTTTGAAACCACGTCTTATTTCATCTTCAACACTTCACATGCACCTTGTCCACGCCTTAATCACATTTCACCTCACTTTGGCGCACTTGACATTTGAAGGAGGACTTCACACTTTCAACGCCTAGCATTCATCAAGCTTTCACCACGCCTAGAAGAGAATTTTCACCCACCTTTACCTTATTTACTACCTTTATTCACCTTTCACATCTCAACTTTGGGCGCATTTGAGACATAGAGGAGGATGGGCGCATTTTGCATGATGTAGTGGATGAAGATTCCAACGCCTTAACCTTTTGTCTTCACTTGAGCTTGTTTGGGCGCATTTCTTGCCTTGAGGAGGATAAACTTTGTTGACCCTTTGACCTTTTTGCTTGCTGGGCGCATTTTACATGTCTAGGAGGATGAAAATCTGCAACGCCACCTCCTTTGGAATATTCCCCACCTTGTTTTTGTCTTTACTTGCCCTTATTTGGGCGCATTTCACATAGGGAGAGGGATAGAAGATGTTGCCTCTTTTGACCTTTTGAGAGATGGGCGCATTTGCTAGGTGATGGAGGATGAGAACTCATACTTAGAAAATTTTTCAAATACCTTGCACCAACTCTTCCTTGGGCGCATTTTAGCATGGGAGGAGGATAAAATTCTTTGACTTGATGACCAACCCTGCAAGAGATCTGCAGAGGCATTTAACAGAGACCTCTAAATTGAAACCGATGCGGCTTGGAACCTATTTTCTTACGGTATATTTTGAAATTTGGCGCGGTACCACAATGAGTGAAGAAGGGCGAGGTCTGAGACTTAGAAAAATTTTCCGCTTTTCCTCTTTAAGTTTAGGCGCATTTTGCTTACGAACCAAAGGTCAGCTTTGACTTTCTTTGGCTTTTCTCACCTTGAGAGCATTTTGCCTTGTGGAAGGATGGGCTTCGTTTTCAAAATTTTCCAGCCTACAGGATGAAGCATTTTTTCTTATATACTTTTATTAGACAAATTTTCATCATCGCACGGGGCTGTTGCTATTTATAGTAAGTTCTGAATTTGCTTTGTGAAGCACCGGGATGCTGAAATTTCAAACATAAGCTTCTTCACAACTTTATAAGACGCTGACGCGCGCAATCCGCTATTTATAGCTGTTTACGAAGGTGACTTACTATAAATGAAATGAAAGCTCTTGTTTACGATGGCTCCAAACTCACGATCAAGTTGGGGGAATTTGAATGGAAGATCTCTACGTGACGCAACTGGCTTTGTTTACTATTTTTAGCACGTTCCAATTTGACTTACCTCGGTAAAGTAAGTGCTCCGTTTATTTCGAAATTTCACGGTATTAACTTTGAAGTGTTGATAGCGATGGTTTTACATGGTTTTCAGAGGTGCGGCTTTTGATGCCTATTTTTTAGGTTCGAAACCCTAATTTACCGTATAAGTATCAAAAGATCTCCGTTTACTCGTTTATTGGCCTTCGTCATTTCCGTGAATGTCATTTTGAGGCTAATTTGTCGGAACACACACGCTAAAATAGCAAGTTCCTTCTTGGGTAGGGATATCTCGTATCACACCATCGCGAGAGCTCGAAAAACCATCGGGAATCACGACATGCAAAGAAACCTCGACGGCTGACCCTAAAATAGCCTCGGAAGAATTTGAATCACGAAAGTGGTCGTCTCGTCTTGCATGTTACATCGTTGCGAAGGTCTCGAAAAACCCAGAAGGAATATCCAGACATGCAAAGAAAAACTCTGCATCTGGACCCTGAAATTCGTGTCGGAAGCCGGACTGCTAAAAATAGTAAGTTATCCGTTTTCGGCTCAAATTTGCGTGGGCATTAGCACAGTAAGCTCACAGATGCTATGTGACTATTGGAATCTTGAAAATGTTAATGAAGATAGCCTATGAATTTCCACACTTACACTAAAAATAGTAAATTACCACCTTAAGTGGATGAAAATTCTTGGGGAACACAAAGTTTGGAACGCTGTATCACGACAACCTTTATTAAGCTCAATTTTCAATATATTCACTTTATTCGACCTCAGACTGACCAGGAAGACTCAAACCCTAATTTTCAGACTTGGTCAGAATTTCACGTTATGGTTCAACGGCGGGCCCGTCCTAGAAAGATAGACAGAACGAGAGAGAGACAACAGCAAAAACAAACCAACATCAAACCAAAAGCAAAGCCAAAATAGGGGGTCCCCATTTGCAATGGGGCGATGTGTGAAAAACGTCACAACAAGTATCTATGTCAAGATCATTCCTTGTTTACTTTTAACTCTCAAGCTCTGAGTTCACTTGAGTTGTTAAAAGCGTCATTAGAGTAGGCTTAGTCGTAGTTGAAATTCAAAAAGAGAAAATCCCAGCTACGTTGCTAGAGTTTTATAACCTTGTGCTCTTAGCTAAGAACAAAAAGATTGGCAAATAGTTTAGTTTACTTTCTTTAAGCATAATTAGCAAAGAGCTCCTTCCCCTCTTAATTCGAAGAGTAGTTTATCTGTGCATAGCTGTCTGTTTCTAAGTCGCATTCTAGAGGTGCGAATTGAAATGCCAACAATTTTTTAACTTCAACTACAACTAGGCCTAAACTTATAATGCTTCTATCTCCTCAAGTAAATTCAAAGCAAGAGGATTTAGAAGAAAATGGGGAATGATTTTGGTTTACACAAAACTTAGACAAACTCGTCTCAAAAACACACCTGAAGGCTCATTGCTCTTTCAAATGTATGCTGAAATAAAGTTTATGAAAGTAAAACATCGAACGATAAACTTGATCTCAAAATTCCCTCAAAGGCTCATTACTCTTTTGAGGTGTAGACTGAAATAAAAATTATAAACACATAACATTGAACAATAAACTTGCTTTCAAAATTCCCTCTAAGGCTCATTGCTCTTTTGAGCTGTAGATCGAAATAAAGATTATAAAAACAACAATATCACAAAAAGATCTTGAGACTTTGGATCAAAGCAAGGGTGGGCATATGATTTATTTCCTTAAAACTTTCCAACAACAATTACATGTTTAGGACAGCAAATTGTAGAAAGAAGACAATCATACAATATACGATCAACCAAATAGCACTACACAAAGTGAACATATATTGACTAGCAAAGCTTGAAAGTACTAAGGCTTTCAATTTTGTATAGTAATAATAGTTAAGATACAATGAGCAAGGTTGCTCTTATTTATAGACAAACATAGGAGTAGGGAACCCTAGAATCTCCTTGTGTTAACAATTAGTCTTGCCAATCAGCAAGATTTATTCCTATATCTAAACAAAGATAACTAATAGTTAACTGGAAAGACTACATCAGTTAATTGATCTAAAACTAAATAAGAACTCCAACTATACAATAGGTGTCTCCAAAGATATGTTGGTGTAAGTTTTTATTTTCCTAGTGGGTTAATTTATTTTCCCTTAGTCCTAGGTTTTTCCTACACTTAATTAAGCTTGCTTAGGATAATAAAGTGAGTTTATTACTAGGAGATAAATTTGTTGTGTCACCTTCCTTAAAGGGTGGAACACATTCCACTCTTGGTGGCATCCTCCACTTTTGGTGGTCCATCTCCACTTTTTGTGGTTGATTCCTATTGGTTGGATTTTCCACCTACCTCCTCTCCTAAGTTCTATATAAACTCACTACCTAGCTTGTATTTGCATCCATTCATTCTCTTGCATTGCTGCATACTTTGGCATGCATGCACCTTGATGCATGCAGTCATTATTCATGCATCTTTGCTTTGTATCTTTTCAGCTTGGAAGCTCTTAATGCAATTTTTTCACATCGACATTGAATAATCTCTCGGAGTCCTGGTTTGCATTCTTATGTTTTTTCTAGTTTATGTAACTTTGATTTTCTCTTAAAAAGTTCCTTGGGTTATTCAATCTATTCCAAATTTCTAACAAGATAGACATGCATGAAAAGTGGGCAGTCAGTTAACTTGGAAAAGACATCAAGTTTAACTGTTGTTTTAAATCTTATCTTTGGAGGTGGTTGCACATGCCTCAACTGTCAGTTTACTGCTTGTCAGCAACTTGAGCAATCCTGGAAATATTTGCACACTTCAACTGGTCGTTCACTGATTGGTAACTTTGGTGGCTCTGTAACTGGAGTGATGACCTCTATCTCTTCTGCAGCTTTATGCTTCTGATGCTTTTCTTGATTTTTCTCAATGGAAGAGTATTGCATGATGAAACCGTAAAATTTGACTGTGAACATGGATATGTTCAGAGAAGTTTTGCGAAAAAGCTAAAAATAGCTTTGCCGAGAGGCAATTTTTCAAAAAATTCGAAGACGTGGGTTTTGTTGAGAATATCTTTTTGAGCAGACCTAGATCGTTCTTTTTTCAAAAAAAATGACTTTTTCACGGACATGCAAGAACCCCTCAGAGGCAGAGGCAACAAGGCAACTTTTTCTTGGAAAAATTTTGAGACATTGGTTTTGTAGGCGCTAGTGTGTTGAGTAGACCCAAAATGTTAGTTTTTGAAAAAGGTGATTTTTTCATAAACCCTAAAAATTGGAGGCAGTTGGGTAATTTTTCCGAAAAATTTGGCACGTGGGTTTTGTGAACAATCTTGTGTTGAATGAACCCAAAAGATCAAATCTGTGAAAATTTTGATTTTCCTTGGCCATGCAAGAAACCCTAAGACATAAGTAGAAGTTGTGGGAAAATTTTCCAATCTTGGAGAAGGTTGAAAAAGAAGAGAACCAAGAATGCTAGAAGCTAAAGATTATGAACTGCTACTTTTGAAAAATGATGCTTGGAGATATGAAGTTTGGAAAATTGTTCCTCTATGCAACCTGGTCTTGAAAACATGAAGAACATTGAAAACCCCTTCCATTTGATCCTTCAAATGCCGTAGAGAATAAAATTTTGTGTTTGGCATTTGGAGTTAACCTGCAAGAATAATGGAAAAGGATGCCCAAATGCTTGATAAATATCATTTGGAGGTGGAAGCATCAGTTAGGGTGTCCAAACCCTAATTTAGGAGTTATCTGACGTGATTGGAAGTTAACTGGAAGCATTCCCCAAATTTTGGGATGTCTTGAGGAAGAGTCTTCAAAAATTTGTAACTGGAGTTGATTTGAACACCACCTTGCCAATGTTAGAATATTTTTGAAGATTTTCAAATTTTCCTTGATAGACTGCTTTCGTTTGACCCCTGATTTCGGACATCTGATTGATCTTGAGGTTTGACTAACATTCTTGTTGTGGAGCATGATCAAATCTAAGAAGATGTTCTTGGAAGCTGAAAACCCTAAAAAGTTGTTTTGATGGCTCAAATTTCTAGGCGCCTTCTTGAGATAAGGTGCTTATGTTTGCCAGACTTAACAAATTTTTGGAGGATTTTCAAACTCCTCCAATTTGACCTCCCATGCTTCGATCTGCAATTGTCGATAATTGATGATTCTCGTGTACTGGATGTTGAATCTGTCATGAAGCTAGAATAATTCTCGAAAGGATGATTGGCTTCACAAGCTTTGAAAACTGTTTTAGGAGGCTCAAATTCCTAGGCACCCCTGGCCTGTAGGGGCACTTTTGTGCTTCTGAGACATAATTTTCATTTTGTTTTCTTGATGAAAACACCTGATTTTGACCTTCATTTATGGATGCTTGAGCGCTTTGATGAACTTGCTGACGGACTCATTGCGAAGCACGACAAAATCTGAGTTGTTGGAGGTCATGAAGCCTGAAAACTGAAATTGAGGCCTGAAAATTCTGGGTGCCCTGGCCTGCAGGGGTGCATTTTTGCTCTATACTTAGTCAATTTTTCGCTGGTTCTCGTTTTTCTTGACTTCTGACATTTCTGCGCTTGATCTTCGTTTGCGAGAGTTTGACAGGTTTCGTGGATTGGTTGTCGGATTCATCGCAAAGTTGGAAGAATTCTTAGAAGATGTCTTGGAGAATACGATTGCTAAAAACTTCATTTGGTTGCTCAAAATGTTGGGCGCCCCTAGCCAGCAGGGGTGCT
>VDFB02021477.1:0-21003 GCA_007258455.2 Sequoia sempervirens | reverse complement strand
TCTACTTGTGTGGTTGGTGTCAATGTTTTCAAATGGTTCCCTTTACCTTTCTTAATGTTCAAACAAGCGTATGGTTTAGGATCAGCTTTGATTGTATAAAGTTTGTTGTTATAGACATATTTCATGATACAATGAAGGGTAGAGGGCACAATATGCATCTCATGAATCCATGGTTTGCCTAAAAGGAGATTATATGAAAGATCATGAGGCATAACATGAATAGGTGTTTGTAATGTGGCCTTTCCAACTTTAATAGGTAAAGTGATTACACCAAGCGGTTGTTTTCACACATTATCAAAGCCATTAATAGATAAAGATGTAGGTAGGATTTTTGATTTATCAACACCAAGCTTATCCAAGAGGTTCACATTACACACATTTAAGGTTGAGCCATTGTTAACAAGGGTTTGCTTTATCCCCATGCTATTGTATTGAGCTATTATCATGAAAGCATCACATTGTTTTTGCACTTCCAAAGGGGGGAGTTCACTTTGGTGGAAAACAATGTCAACATTTATTCCTTGAATCATGGTTGCTATGTCATTTAGTTGCGCATTAGAAGGGATAGGAAGCTGTTGTAAGGAATTTTGAAGCATAGTGTGATAGTTAGGTGAATTTTGAATTAGGTCCCATAGGGATATCTTTGCAGGAGTATTCTTAAGTTTTTCAACAAGATCATACCCCTTTCCACTATTCAAAGACAAACGAGGGGCACTAGGCAAGATAGGATTAGGCAATGGGAGGGATGTTGAAGGTGTTTGTCTTGGTTACAAATTGTTCCTAGTGTTGTATGTATGAGCACCAATATTGTAACTCGGTTGCTACAAAATATTGTTCTTAGGTGGTTTGAGGATAAGGACGAATTTGTTTTGAACTTGTAGTTTTTGAGAGGGTGGATAAAGGATAAGTTTAGGCTTGGGAGAGTACTCCAAGGGATATCTAATGTGCATAACCTCAGAAGACTTATCATTAGTTTCATGATATCTTAGTGAAGAGGAATTTAATGTTACTTCATCATCTTCATCTAAGGAATTACTATTGTCAATGTTCTCATTTTCTTCCACTATTATGTCTTCCCTAATAGGAAAGTTTCTAGGATAACTACAAACCAAATGTTCTTGACATTCAAGGATTGGTTCTTCTAAAATGACTTCATTGCAAGTAGGGGAATGATCAATGGTTTGATTTTCTTGTTCACCAATAGTGGGGATATTAGGAGAAGGCTCTATTTGATTTTCATTTTTCTCTAAGGTCTCATTCTCTTGTGCTATACCATCTTCCCTAGTAGGAGAACTTGTAATATGTTCATCCATGGTTAGATTTTGTAAAGTAGCTTCATCACAAGTAGGGGAGGCATCAAGAGAAGGAAAAATATGATTTTCATGCTTACCAAATAGATCTTCCCAAATGGTAGGAGCATTAGGGTAGGGAGGGGCAAGATTCTCATGACTCTCAATAGGTGCATCTTATAATACCAACCTATCCTCTTTGTATCGAGGGGGGATATTAGGAGAGGGACAATTATGGTTATCTATGACATCATCCTCTTTTGCTAAAGCATTTCACAAGCAAGGGATGAATGTAGACTAGGTAAGGTGATGTTTAGAAATGTTTCTATGATCTCATCTTCTTGTTTTCTAATGTCTTCCAAAGGGGGAGGAGGATAGGGACAATCAAGACTCTCAATGCTTGTATCTTCTTTCACCAAGATAACTTCATCACTAAGAGGAGAGGTATCGAGAGAAGAACAAGTATGATTGTTATGATTGTCTACACTATCATCCTCACCAATGGGCAATGCAATATTAAGGATTGTGTCAATGGTTTGATAATTAACATGTTTCTTAATGACCTCATTGTTGTAGTCTAAATTGAACTCATAAGAGGGGATGTTGTACTTATGCAATCCATTTTTAACCATATCAAAAAGCCACATCTCTTGAAGAAAACATGCTATTATGGAAATGTAAAGAAAGTGCAATGCAATGATCTAAAGTAAAATGTAGTTTTTAGATTGGAAACAAGGTAATTTACTGATTACACTATGCAACAACCTGAAAGATGAAATGTTGTAAATGAAAATTTGGAATTGAGTAATGCATGAAATGAAGCACTTTAAACTAGATTTAGTGAAATGCATGTAACATAAAGTTAACTCACTGAAATAGATAACCAATGACAACAAAAATAAATGCAAAAAAGAAAATTTAAACTTTGGAAACTGCGTGCTGCCACAATATTATGTCTCACTTTTGGGATGTGCCGATTTTTTCCTAAAATCACTGTTTTTAGAAAAACTAATGATTTAAGTCTTGAGAGGCTCCATCTAAAGGGTTTTAATTGAAGAGGGAGAGATAAATCCCCCTTAGATCAAACTCCCTTGGATAGAACCCCTATAGTATTAAATCATACCCATAATGGAGTCTCCTTCACAACTATCAAAATGCTGGCAAAAAACCACTTTTTCTTTACCTTTTGAGGGATTAAATAACATCATTTAAAAATTATATTTTTCAAGATTTTAGCCCTTGAAACTAGCTTTCCAACAAACTTGTATAGGTTTAATATATTTTCATTTTATCATGTGTTTAATTTTCAATTTTTACTAAACATAGGTTTTTCTCTAAACATCAAGCTCTTTGTTGTGCAGAGGTGGAAAAATAGTAAACCATTGTAAAAAAAATTCAAAAAAACCCATTCCCTAGATATTGATTTCCTTGTTTCACCCAAAAAAGAAAAATTGGATTTTGATATATACACAAAAAGCTAGGTTGTACGACACACACATATGTCCAAATTATAGTTATAGTGACTTCAAAAATTAATTTAAAAAAAATAATGCACCAAAAAATTATGAAAAAATATCCTTTTCCTGGATATTGATGTTGAGAATCTATATTCCAAAAAATAGAATTTAATCCTTTATAGAAAAAATTTATGTTGTACTACACAAACGTTACTTTCTGAAAATGTTATTTTCTATCTAAAACCAGTTATTAAAGGAGATGTTGAAAGATTCATGATTTATTTCAAAAAAATTGAAAAAAAATATATTTAGAATCTACACAAATTTACACAAATCACTAGTTCACATCATCTTCAAATTCTTTATGGTTTAGTTGCTATAGGTCTCAAAAGATGAAGATTTAGTTAAAAATATTGATGTAAATGTTCATCTTGGGAAAAAAGTGAGACATAGTATTGTGATTTCACCCAACTATAACTTCAAACTCAACAAGGACTAAGATGCCAGTAAGGGCATCTTGGTCCTACTGAAGGAATTTGGAGGGTCCAAAAAGTGGAGCACAAAGCACACAACTCAGATAGGGTTCTGAGCTAGAAACCCTAAGAGGGACTAAGACACTAGGAAGGGCGTTTTTGTCCCAGTGGAGGTTTTTTATAGAAAAACAACAAATTCTGAGTTGCTAACAATGTTCCTAGGTTGCCTACCCAGGGGCCTGATGTTTGGAAATAGAAAATTGTGCAAATGAATGCAAGAAAAAGTAACTAGTGACAAGAAATTGGATGCAAAAGTAAATGCAATTTTTTCAATTTTGAATGTAATAAAAATGTTCCTAAATGCAATTAGGATGATAAAAAATGCACTTTTCAATTTTTGAATGAAATGAAATGATGCAAGAAAGTAAAAATGCAACCTATATGCACTTTCGCTAATGCAAATATGAGAAACCCTAGATGCAATTTCACTAATGCAAGATGTAATGCAAGAATGAATGCAACCTAGATCTAGGGCCTTTATGGACTTCAAATCAGAAAATGAATGCTCAAGAAGTCAGGTTCACCAAAATGAACAATGGGAAAATGGGTGCTTTATAGCCTAGGTCATAAAACACCACTATTCTCATACTATCATTCAATAATGTCCTAGGAGCCCTAATTGGATTGACTATCAACCTCACAAGGTGAGTCAAATATCAATGAGGAGGACCTAGGAGGGGGATTTTTCAGCTTTTAGGGGTTCACCACCAAGCCAAATCTTGGAAAAGACACTTTAACATTCAACTTACAAAACCTAATAATGTAAGCCAAATAATGAATATAAATGATGAAATTAAGCTACACCAAGTTAGGGTATGTGTACCTGGGAAGTCTGGAGATGTAATGAGGATTCCAAAAATGTAAAAATGTTTTAAAAAAATGCTATGGAGGAATAAGACACCCAAGATGGCCTATTAGTCCCGCTGCTATTTTTTGGGGTAGATGCGGAGTCTTTAGATGTCAGAACCAAATCTGAAAGAATCTCTGTAAAATATGCTTGGGAGGACTAAGACGCCCAAAGTGGCATATTAGTCCCTTTCTAAATTTATGAAAACTCTGAATGTGGTTCTAAGCTCCAAGGTCTGCACTTGCTTCTCCTTCGATCTCAGGTTCTAAAACTTTTGAATTCGGCCTGTAGGTGAGTTTCTGTGAAGATGACAACTTTGCAATGCAACTTTGCAACTTTGATAACTTTTCACTTTAAAGGATCTTCAAGTCTTCCCCCTAGATCTGCAAATACAAACACACAAGAGGGAAAAATTTGATGATTGTTAGTAAATTGGGGTTTTCCTTGGTCAAACCCCTTGTAGGTAATTAAAACAAATAATGAAATGAAGAATGGAATGAAGCATGAAACATGAAATATGTAAATGATATCATCTTGGATGATGTCTTGTGAAAAAAACTTGAAATATACCATGTAGTGGCCATGAAGAATGTAGATATTGGATCCTTGGACATGAACAATGGTTACAAGTAGATCTTCAATGCTACATCCACAATCTTGGCTCAACAACATGAATGGATGCACTAAACCCTTGACATGATACTTGAATCCTAATGATGGCTCCAAATACTTTATGAATTGCTCTTGAATGCATAAACTTGCCTTAGGAATGAATACTTGAATGCTTGGTATGAAAAATGAGTGGAGGAACCTTGTATTTATACTTATCCATGCTTAATATCTTGAAATTACACCACAACAAGCCAACATATGAAATTATTAATTAAAGGAGACCAAATCTCGCCAAGATTTGAAATTGAATCCCAAAAATAAGCCAAGGAGGACTAAGACACCCTAGGTGGGGTCTTAGTCCCCAGGCTCAAATCTCAGGGCACAAACTCCAAAATGGGACATTTTTAGGTACGTTCAAAATTAGGGTCCCAAGACCCATGGAGGACAAAGATGCCATAGGTGGAGCTTTAGTCCCAGTCCATAAATCAATGACACATAGACAAAATCATTAAATGATCATTTTGTTGGAAAAACGAAAAAGATTGACTATCTCTACAGTTTTGTGTTGTCATTGATGTCACCATGTTGTGATTGCAAATGTAAGACTGTGCTTGATCCAGAATTTTGGTCTAGTAGCTGAACCGGTATTTGAGCTGCACTCTCTAGTATTCTAGTCCACATTCCTCTGCAGTTAATAGTTGATTCTTGGAGTTTTGAGAAATTGCCTATGATTGTTGAAGGAATGCATGATTAGAATATTACGTGCTCCAATGCTCGTACAAAATGTTTATTTCTTTTTGCATTGAAGTCTATTTCTGGCCAACTTCTTGGGGTAATTGTGATACGGTGAATTAATTTTGCTATGCGGATACATGTACGACCTATTTTAGATTCTTACAGACATAATGTAGCATGTTGGAGGTTTGAATTACCTTTTTTGAAATATTTTGTGAATGATTGGAGCCGATAGTTGGTATTTTTAGTAAATATGAAATGCATCTAATTAGGCTGACCTAATTGATGCTTACGGAAAAGATCAGGTATATAAATGAATATGTTGGACAGTTTTAAGTGTGGAAGGAGAGATAGAGGAATGGTAGTGTGTGTGCATATGTGAAATCAATGAAATAGTTGTGAATAAAAGGTTGAAAGTGAGCGAAAATATGAAGTGTGTTGAATCAGTTTATTGAGCATCACCAGAACTGCATCAACACTGGTTAGGTGCATTATTCTCAGTTCATTTTGGTTGTAAAGCACAATTTTGTTTTGTTAATCTTTTTGTAGGCAGTGAGCCTCTCTTGTAATCAGTGAGCTTTTGTATTTGGATAGTGAGCCCTTGGCAGCGAGCCTTTCTTTTCAGTTTGAAACTACTTTATATTGTGAGTTAATCCTCACCGTGGTTTTTCCCTCCTTGGGTTTTCCATGTAAAAATCTGGTGTTTATTGTGTTAAATTAATTTATGTTATTTGTGTTTCATGCTCATACTTAATGACAGAAAATGTGGTTATGGAATTGATATGTGTTGGAGTTTTTATGTTTGAATTCTGTGACAACTGATTCACCCCCCCTTTCAATTGTCCTGCATCTTTTAACAATTGGTATCAGAGCTTTGGTTCCTTTGTGTAGAGCTTAACCGCTTAAGGAGGATCTTGATGGTTGATTAGATGGATGATAAAGAAGAACTCTGGACTATGCTTAAATATCTTGACATAGTAGAAAATGAAAACATAGATCTGAAGGAGAATCTAGGTGAAGCAAATGAATGTGTCAAGAAGCTAAAAGAACAATTAAAGAAATTCAAGGAAAGACACAAAGAAGTGAGTGAGCAGTTGAGACAAGAGATAATTGGATTGAAAGTGACAGTATAAGAGAAGAAGAGAATTGAAGAATGTCTTAATACAATGGTGTAGAACAAAGCTGATGAATGCTCTAAACTTGAACAGGAGATAGTAAACTTGAGGATTAAATTGGAAAAGGAAAAGCTCTGTGAAAATAATTTCAAGTCAAGTTTTGATAAGCTTGGAGAATTGTTTGCTGGAAAAAAATCAAGTAAAGAAAAAGTTGGTTTAGGAAATGATGCAGGTGAAAGTTCAAAGGACAATCAGAGGATTTAGGACAAAGGAAAGTAGAAGAGAAATTCAAGAAATTTTACAAGGAGACTCCCTGTGAGACAGTCTAATGCATAGAGGCATCCCTATTTCAATGGTATTTGATTCTTCTGTAATAGATATGGTTAGAAGGCAACATAATACAGGAGTAGGAATAATCAATTTTTTGGTCCCTTCACCAGAAAATGCTTTGAATGTAAGAAGGTTGGACATAAGGCTACTGAATGCAGATCTCAAGTGAGAATGATAAGTCAGGTAATGAAGAACAAATTTGATGAAAGTAGAATGAATCAATTATTTAATGGCTATTGTTATGCCTGTAACAAATTTGGACATAGAGAAAATCAATGTTGATCGAGAGGAAATGGAGGTCAGAGTAATAAGAAAAATGGCATTTGTTATAATTGTAATAAACTAGGACATGTTTCAAAGGTCTGCAAAAGTAAGAAAGGAAAGAAGTCTGCTCTGATAGAAAAGAATGATCTGGTAAAGAAGGTCAACAAAGAAGAAATGAAGCAAGAGATGAATAAGATATGGAAAAAGAAAGAAGAGGAAAAACCTGAAGCTACTGATGCATTTTTTCCCTCATCCAGTACAGACGAATCCTCCACGAATTAGAGATAGCATTGTCTTAGGGGGAGCATTATCAGAAAATTATGAAAATCCCCTAGATAAATGGCGTGTCAGAGGCTGGCAAGAGGATGAGATGCGAAGAATGAAGAATCAGAGGTTGTGGAAAAAGAACTAGAAGAAAACATGTCATCATGATGATTTGCGGACCGAATTAGGGTTTTCTATGTTGAGAAGAATGCTTTTAGCAACTTTTTGATGTTTGTCGCATTTATTGTGCTTAGGAAAAATCAATGGTGTTTAAATTAAAATGTGTGAGTCTTCTCGATTAATTAAGCATTTGAAGAACTTGGAAGGTGCTCTAGTGTAATCTTGAAGCAAGCATGAAGCAAATTTGAAGGGATTTTGAAGTAATTGACTCAGGTAATCTAGAATTTGTTTCTCTGTTTGCAAAAGGGGAAGAAGAAAAATGAAGAATTTTTTATTATTGAATTAAAGAAAGCATAGAGATGGACAAAGAATTGTGTGATGTCATCCCTCTAAAGCTGAAAGGGGTTGAGTTAGAAGAATTCAATCATAGAAAAATGAAAGAAATGGAACTAGGGCTGAATGAAAGCGAATTACAAAACATCAAAACCCTAGGTATGGATTTGTGGAGTGAATTTTTGTGGGTTGTCGATAAAGAGTTTATTTTGTTCTTATTGAATCATTTCAAGGATGGAAGTATTGTATTAGACAAACCCTACTTAGTTACGAAGGAAGCGATCGAGGCGATTACTGGCCTATGCAGTATTGGGGATCTTCCTGGAAAGAAAGCTGTAAAATACAAAGATGTGGAGGAGTTGACTGGCATTAGTAAAGACCCACGAGCTCTATTGATAAACACTCTCGAGGATTTAGCTGTAAGGTATGTTGCATATGAAATATCTTACAAGATCTATTTTAGAAATTGTGAAGGTTCCACATCGGCCCTTGCTGTTTATATTGCACATATGATGGTTAAGGAGAATAGGAAATTTGATTTGTGTAGCTTGTTGCTTGAGAATCTTTCTGAAAATGTTTGTATGTCAGTGATTGAGGGTTATCCCTTTCATTTCAGATCTTTGCTAGTTTGCTTGGTGTTTTACTTTTTGTGTTCCCTATCAGGAAAAGATAATGTGGTATGGGAATCTGGGATTCCTATTGGAAAATAGGTCTACAGATATCTGGGAGCGTTGGCAGATAATGCAAGTATGCGTAAATCCTATTTCACATCCTTGAAAACAAATCTTTGCTCCAGTACATCTTCTTGAAGTCAGTTTGAGGTGGGCTCTTCCTTTGGTAAAAAGAAATTGGAGGTTGTCATTAGTGACTTCCCTTCAGAATCGAAGAAGAGGAAAGCTATAACTGAAGATATCATTGACATTTCAGAAGAAAAGGAGAAAGTATCCCCTGATGAAATCCAGTCTATGATTATTGAAGGGAAGATGAAGAAGATTGGTGAATTATGGAGTGCAACCTCTCCTATTGACAGACTGAAGATTGATGATGCTTTGTTAGAATACCTACTTCAAAAAGGTATTGGAGTGTCAGCTATTTATGATTTCTTGCCAGAAAATCTAGTTGAGATTGTTGAAGAAAGGATGTTGCTTGAAGGTTCGAAAGGATGCAAGTTTGAAGCTTTCATTGAAAAGAGGTGTGTTAAAGCTAAAGGGAGATTATCTGAACTGACCATGGAAACAAAGAAATGCATTAAGGAATTTTTTTATATTTACAAGTATTGTCTTCGGTGGCCTGTTGCAGTAGATAATTTCAGAAGTAAAATTGAAGCATTTGAAACTGAAGTGAACAATATTGGAAATAATTTTGATATCTTTGAAGACAAAGAAGGTAAGCAAAGATTGAGAGTTGGTGAATTACAAGATGAACTGGTTGTTGTACAAAGACAAAGAGATGATGTGATAAAAACCTTCGGGTTTATGGAAGAGATTGTTGAGGTCCGATTAGAACATCTTTCCAGAATACTCACTGATGCAAAATATGTTGAAAGACATAGTTCATATTGGTCACCATCTTTTACTCTGTTAGGTTTATTGGAAAGCATATTCACAAGAATGGATTCAGCTACATTTAACTAGAAGAAATTGTGTCCAATTATTGAGGAAAGGTACAAGAAAGTGTTTTAAGTGAAGAGTGTCATTTTTACTTGAATCCTAAGTTTTTTGTTGTTTCTGCTGAGGAGAAGAAGAAAAGGAAGAAACAAAAGTTAATTAAATTAATGTTTGAAATTTTTTAGATGGCTAGAAGCTTTTTGATAAATTGAAATCTTTTTGATGTCACCATGTTTAAAACTTGTTTATATCCTTTTTGGACGCCCTTTTCCATTGATGTCAAAGGGGGGGAGAGAGTTAGAGCTGAATTAGAGTATGGGGAGAGTTTGAAGGAGAATTTTTTTTTACATGTTGCCATCAATGACAAAGGGGGAGATTGTTGGAAAAACGAATAAGATTGACTATCTCTACAATTTTGTGTTGTCATTGATGTCACCATGTTGTGACTGCAAATGTAATACTATGCTTGATCTGGGATTTTGGTCTGGTATCTGAACCGGTATTCGAGCTACACTCTCCAGTATTCTACTCAGTTAGTAGTTGATGCTTGCAGTTTTGAGAAATTTCCTATGATTGTTGAAGGCATGCATGATCATAATATTACATGCTTTGTTGCTTGTACAAAATTTTTATTGCTTTTTGCATTAAATTCTATTCCTGGCCGACTTCTTGGGGTAATTATGATACGGTCAATTAATTTTGCTATGTGGATACATGTGCGACCTATTTTAGATCATTGCCGACATAATGTAGTGTGTTGGAGGTTTGAATTACCTTTTTTGAAATATTTTGTGAATGATTAGAGCTGATAGTTGGTATTTTTGGTAAATATGAAATGCATCTAATTAGGTCGACCTAATTGATGCTTATGAAAAAGATCAGGTATATAAATGAATATGTTGGAAAATTTTAAGTGTGGAAGAAGGAGAGATAGAGGAATAGTAGTGTGTGTGCATATGAGAAATCAATGAAGCATTTGTGAATAAAAGGTTGAAAGTGAGCGAAAAGATGAAGTGTGTTGAATCAGTCTATTGAGCATCATCGAAACTGCATCAACACTGGTTAGGTGCATTATTCTCAGTTCATTTTGGCTTTAAAGCCCAATTTTTTTTTGTTAATCTTTTTGTAGGTAGTGAGCCTCTCTTGTAACCAGTGAGCTTTTGTATTTGGATAGTGAGTCCTTTTAGGGTAGTGAGCCCTTGGCAGTGAACCTTTCTTTTCAGTTTGAAACTACTTTATATTGTGAGTTAATCCTCATCATGGTTTTTCCCTCCTTGGGTTTTCCACATAAAAATCTGGTCTTTACTATGTTAGATTAATTTATGTTATCTATGTTTCATGCTCATACTTAATGGCAGACAATGTGGTTATGGAATTTATATGTGTTGGAGTTTTTATGTTTGAATTATGTGACAACTAATTCACCCCCCCTCTCAGTTGTCCTACATCTTTTAACACATTTATCTTTTAATGATTTTTAGGATTTTCCATAAAAATATATAGTTAATTATGCTTGTGGATGCAAAATAGGACCAATTAAGCCATAAAGAAGCATAAATAAAGCAAGGTGGGCCTAAACAAGTGTGAAAATTCAAGGGTATGCATTTTACTACACTACACATAGTAAATTGATTAATACAACCACATAATTTAATTAGATTAACATAAAAAATGTATATATAATATCCCAATATCTTTTAACGTCAATAGTTTTCAATACTTATCTAAATTAGAGCACTTGGAAAGGCTAGTCACACTCTAGGAAGATTTCAATGATATTGGACCTCATAGTTATGACACACTCTAGATAACCTGCATAAAAACATAACATATACCTATTCTCACCAAAGTATGTGCATACTCACACCAAAGACTTGGCTAAGACAATCCCAAGTATACTCTCTACCCTAATTTGGCCACACTCTATGTTCCCCTTCTCCAATGCTCATGGCACACCAAACCACCTTCTTCCTTGAGTGATCTACATGCCTCTTCCAACTCTTACATAATTGCTTTATATAACCTTCAAGAGGTGGCTTATGAACCATCACACCCTTTCACAAAGGTTTCCTTTAATTATTATTTAATAAATACAATTATTCCTCCTTTTAAAAGAGTTTTATAAATACTCTTTATTAATCTCCATTTTAACCAAATGGTTATATTATCCTTTATTTTTCTATCCCCCTTTAATACTTTCATAAATTTATTTTCACTTTGAGGGGAAAGTTTCATAATTGTAATGATGTGGAATAAATGATTGGTCAAACGAGGTTGTGAACATGATTAAATGAGTTAATCATTATAAATTATAAAAAGGATTATTTTCAAAATAATCAATTAGGGGTATAAATCTAAAAGGATTAAATAGGATTAAATAAGACATGCATGTGTATTTCTCACATGAAGAAGTATGTGGAATATGGACATGAGTCATAATATGTGAATACCAATGAATTTTATGATTGTGTCTCAAATTAGTGATCTAGGATATCCATATTGGGATAAAGGGTATTATGGATGTCACATATGATCCACACTTGTGCACTCTTTTGTAATAGTTGTGTATGTGTAAATAACTATTTTTTTAGTTAAGCATGGGTTTGTTAGAGAGTAGTATGATTTTATGAATTTTATAGTAGATTTTACTTTGACAAAAAACTTATTGGTTTGAGGATTTTGTAATTTTCATAACTACTAGTACGTATGGAGAGGTGAAGTGTGTTAAAATACCATATCCAAGAAGGATCCATAAAAATTCATTTAGGGGAGTAGGTGGATTGGGGAATTATATTGTGAGGATGTGTACTATAAATGGGATCAGTATGTGATAGTTATGATCTATTTCCTCTAGATGTGTGTGTGATTTATTGAGTACCTTACTCTTGGAGGATAATCCCCTTAAAAAATGAGATAAAGGTATTAGGTAATGTATGGAGGGTCCTTAGGGAGGGCCTTGAGACCATCTTTTCTATTGATTCTCTAGTCCTGTGATACTTGGGAAATTTATTCTATAGTTAAGTGGTTATTTAGACATTGAATATAAGGTTATAAGGCTCCATGAATCCTATAATGTTGGTTTGGTGGTTTTACATGGTTATTCAATTGCTAGATATATGGTTCTTTAGCTCTATGTTTCTAAGGCCCCATGTCCTATGGTTACTTAATTATTTTGAGGAATTTGTCATCATTGTAAAAACTATTTTTTGAACCTTGTAATGTGAGTTAAATGATTTCATTGTTGTGAGGTGTATAACTTGAGGTAGGTGTGTATGATGTGAAATATTTGAACTAAGTGTGGAGGGGTTAATAAGTAAATAAATAAAGGAAATAAATTAAATCCTTACAATGGTTATGATTAAATGTGAATTCATTATGACTTGGTGGTGGGATAGTTCTTTATTGTTCTTTATTGATGCATAGATTCAAGTTTGGAAATAATCATGATCTGGCTAATGTTTTTTGGTTATCTTGTTAATGTTGTGTATTATAAATAATCACACAATGGTTAATATTCTTAGAAATGGAAATTTAGTGTTTATGGGTGCACATTGTTATGAATTTATTTTTCATAACCCTTGTAACCATTTATGAACTAGGTTAATGGAAATTGTATTCTTGCTTTATAATTTGTATGTGTGTAGTGTTCTTATTATGACTAGTATGATTAGCCTTATTATTGCACCCTTCGTGGAGAGAAATATAATCTAAGATGATTTTTGGCTTATGATAAATTGCTTTGAAAACCAAGTGAAGGAATCTTGTTGGCCTTGTCACCCTTATATATTAGCATAATATTAGGGTTATTCTCCTCTCAAACCTTAGGGACTTCTAGGAGGAATTATAATCTAAGGGGAGGGGAATGTAATGCCTAGCATTTCTTGTGACTCCCGTGACCCCAATACTACTAGTTGGTCAAATCATTCAATAAACCTTATGATCTTGGTTCTATTATAATTGTGGATTTGTCTCTCTAAAAATATAGGTGTTCTTGATATATCAAGAAGGAGATAAGTAGGCTCTTTTTTATGGATGTTTAACTACTTTATTCTTGTGATATCAAACCACTAAATTTTAACTTTTCTCTTCAATCCACTATCTAAAATCTCCCACATGAGTTTACATTTTTCATAGTATCATTTTCTCATATACAAAAGATCACTCCCACTTCCCTATCCATATATATAACATATATAAAAATTGGAAGCCTTGATTTTATCTTGTTCACTAGCAGTATGTCCTAAGACCACATTTAATATTTATGATTTCTCAAGCACTTATAACTAGAATGATTAATAAAACTCAAATGGACACCCATGCCTTGTTATAAAGCTCATATTTTGATATAGGAAAAGAGAATTATCACAAAGGATATGGGTTTTATAACCACTTGTAGCATTCATTTAAATTTTCCATGAAATTTTTAATAATATTGTTCTATGTATTCACAACCATGAGACCACATTTCTTTGGGGAATTTTATCAAACAATTATTACGTCTTATCTATTCTTCCATGTTTTGCAAACATTCCTACAATATGGCATCTATGAGACAACATTATATTGGGGCACATGTAAATAGGATGTTGGAAAGGTTGTGGAGAGTGTATTTACTCATAAGCATGCTTCTTCCTTATTCCAAACTACTCTTTTTGGTGTAGGCATATGAAGGTCTAGGCAGAGTTTATTATTTAAAATTTTAAGAATTCCTTTCAATAAATTCATTTTATTTATATCCTAAAAAATTCTATCGCATGTTGTCAACATATTCCATACACCTCATCTATGCATCCACACAAATTAAATAAATAAATCAACCACTCCAAAATTACCCCCCAAATTAATCAATCAAGAAACCCCCAAAAAATATATGATTGTGGCACTTTATACTTAGTGTGATTACAAGTGCCACTTGCCAAGAACAATGAAGTGGACTTGATCTTAGTGCTTACAAATTCCAAATTTGGCCATAAGATCAAAGTACATTTTTACATAGAATGAGATCAATTTGATAAAACCATTGCAAAGTACATGAAAAATTATACACTTCCAAAAAAATTCACCCAAAAATGTTATTGTAGGAGTGAGAACAAAGCCCTGAAAGCTCCCAAAATGAGAACGTAGGAAACACCTGTGAGATGCAATTTTTGGAAAACCCAGACATCAAAATCAAAAACCAATTGCATCACTATAAAGAGTGTGAAATTCTACCCCAAATAAAAATTCTTTCAAAAAGGAAGTCGGATGATTGAGATATTTTCATTTGAAGTCGGACTACAAAATCAAAACTGTTGATGGAGAGGGGGGCAAAAATTTTCAATGGTTGTTGACGCCACTACTAACACAATATTGACATCACTAGTATAAGGGATTAAATTTGATGGCTATGAATTCATCATGCCAAAATATTCTTACCAATAGAATATGATGAGGAATATTTTGAAGATGATGATCAATCGAAAAAATCTGGGAGAATCTTCAACGGTCAATAGCAACTTGATGGAATATGCTCTTTAATCTATAGATCTCAGGCTGCATGGTCCACTATACGATTACTACGTGAAATGCTTGTAACTATAGTACACTACAATCTACAATGTTTGCAATACACAAATAATAAAAAAAATTATTGATTTTTTTTTTAATTTTTAAATTTGATTTTTTTAAAAATATATATTTTTAATTAATTTTTTCACCTGTATGATTTTTTTCGACCAACTGGATGATTTTCCTAATGCCTCAAATTATGAAGACCATATGAATGGTGAAGGAGGACAAAATTTTCCCTCAGGCTCTAGGTGAAGTGCTTCGATTTTGATGAATTGACAGTTGATCTTAGGATTTTTGGGCCTTCTTGAAATGATGATAGGGTCATATTTAACACAAAATGCTCCAAAATTGTAGCTACCTTCTAGATATATGAACCACTTTCAACTCCAAACCCTCATAGATTTGGCCTCATATGTTTGATTTGGATAAAAAAAAAGGAAAAAAATAACTTTCTTGAACCCTCTAAACTCAATGGTGATCTCAAATTTTCACCAACAAGCTCCAATTTAAACTTGCAATACAAATCCACTAAGAATAAACCCCCAAATTTGGTATTTCTTTCAATATTTTTTGATTCTTTAGGTCATCATTCAATACAAGAGAAGAGCATACTCAAATCTGCAAGATACACTAAGATTTTCAGCCTAGATGTCTCAATCAACACTAACAAGAAGTAATCCTACAGAGCTTTGATACCATGTAAGAGTTGGTATATAATACTCTACACCATGCAAGATTTGGCTGAAGATTATAACCACCCAAGATCTAGGAACTTCATGAAAGCAAAAGAGATATTAGCTATGAGAGAATAATGCTATTCTATCAAAGGATGCAATGATAGATTATGATGATATGATTGATATCAATGTTGATTTACACATGAGACCACCTAGTTATATAGCCAAGGTGAGACATAGGATTAGACAAGATCATGCAAGTGCTTTAATCCTATGCCATGAGACAACTAATATTAAATGACTTAGGAAGCAAGTATTACATGTCAAAAGTGTTGAACATATGTTTTCATTGATGTCAAAGGTGCTCATTGATGTCAAAGGAGTGAAGGAGTGATGTCAGTAAAACAGTGAGAATTAAATGTAATCATTTATATCATGTCTGCGCTTTTGGAATCAGGGTGTATTTTTGTCATGGTCATGTCATGTGAAAGAATTTGAGAAAAATGAAGAAGACTACATGTAGTATGCTTGAAACATCATGCTTGTATCTATTCCTAGTGGTGGAAGTATTTTGTAAGTGTTTTTGGAAGTATTATATGGATTGTTACTCACACAATGTATTACACTGTAATATTATTCTACTCTACATTTCATTGTATTTAAATGTTATGCCTCGTGGCTTGAACCTAAAGTAAAGATACTCATGTTATATCATATTCCAGAGTTTTAGAGGTGGAACCTTAGCAAACAAAAAGTTGGATGTAATAGAGTATTGTCTATGTTGGCTAGCTATCTATGAATAGAGTTTGAATGTTTGCACTAGAGAAGGGAAGCGTGCGCTAGCTGGAGGAAGTGTGTGAAGATGAAATAGGTCCAGGTTAAGAACTATGAAGAAAGCACACAACATCATGTATTATTGGATGCAACAAAATTGATTTAGGACTGACCCGTTACATGTTTCATATCAATTTGAGTTTAGGTCCACCTTAGCCAACCTTGATAATTAGAATGGTGTTAAGGGATTCCTGGCTAGTATGAAATGGTGTTAATGTTTTGAGATGTATATAATGATTAATCATCATAGTTTAAATGAGTGTGAGTTTGATATTATCTGGGTAATATAATGAGAGTTGCATCTCAATCATTGCATGCCATTATTAGAAGATCATATGCTATGTAGGAGAGTGTCTGAAGGAAGATCGGATCAAGCACAAGTTGTGTAAACAATACTGAAGATCCACATATCATGTCTCTATAATTTGGTAGGACTAGTGTCTTACTTATTAATTTGGTGCTTAGATCTTTTTATTGGGGATGAATGTCTCTAGTAGATTGGTTCCTACAAATATAATTAGGGATTGGAGTCTTTAGTAGGTTGGTTCCTACTTTATGATTGTAAGTTATTCATTATTTTTGTGAGGCTGGATTTAGATAGTAGCTCCAAGCAGCTCTTCTCACTATGGTTTTCCCATTTTGGGTTTCCATGTAGATGTGGTGTTCATTGTGTGAATGTGTGCATATGTGTTGCTAGATTAATGCTTTTTAATTTGATGATTTAAGTTTTATGTCTAAAGAACTTATTAATGATGATTCATGTTGAATTAAAGAGTTTTAAATAGATTTAATATACTAATTCACCCCCCATCTTAGTATATTATGTGCCCTTGAATTGGTATTAGAGCTAAGTTCCTTTTTAAAATATTAATAACTTGAGGTAGATTTAGGATGACACACTCAGTGGCTTAAGAAGGATTATCTTCAAATAAGTCACCACTTTTTGATGGATCCAATTATGATTTTTCGAAAGTAAGGATGGAAGTGTACCTGATGGCCTTAGGATTTGAGGTTTGGTAATTAGTTGTGGATGGATATGAGATCCCTGAAATTCCCCCAAGAGATCATGCTAGAAAGAAGGCTCGTGATAATAATTCCAAAGGAAGAAATGCTATTTTATGTGGTTTATCTAACTCTAAGTGTCTAAAGATCATGCATTGCAGGACAACGAAGGAAGTATGGAGTAAGCTATACAAAATCTATGAGGGTGATGACAAGGCCAAACAAGAAAATATTCAAACTCATCGACGTCAATTTGAAAGCCTAAAAATGAGGGAAGAAGAAAGAATTGCCATATTCCTATTCTGAGTCGATGAGGTTGTCAATTCTAGATTAGAGGTCTTGGAGAACTGAAAGAGGGTATGGCTGTGAAAAAGGTACTCATATCCCTTTTCCAAAAGTTTGGTGAAATTTTTTTTACTATTGAAGAAGCTAAGGATTTGAATACTCTAACTATGGATGAGTTACATGGAAATATGACTGCCTATGAAATGATAATTGAGAATAACAAATCTATAAGGATAGAGGTTGCATTCAAAGTGTCTAAGAAGCAAGATGATCAAGATTTAGAAGATGGATCAGATTTAAAGGAAGCAAACTTTGTCAAAAATTTATAGAGAGGTTCCTAAGAGTTAAAGGTAAGTTTCCTTTCAAATGTTTTAACTGTGGAGAAGTAGGGCATTTCGTGGCTAAGTTTCCATATAAATAATCTAGCAATGATGAGAAGTCATTTTTAAAAGAGAAAAAGTTTTAGAAAAATCAAAAAAGTTTATTTGTCAATGAGGAAGGCTACTCATCTGATGATGATGACCAAGCCACTTTTGAGAATGAAGGAGAAAAGGATCTTTTCATGGCTATGGAAATCTCTAAAGAAGATGCAAAAATGAAGTCTAGAATTGATGATGATGTTGAAGTAGACCTTGTGGAATAATTGCTCCACGTTAGCAAGGAAATTAAAAGACTAAAGAAAATAATTGTAGAAGTGAAAGTAAAAGAAAAATTATCTCAAAATATTGAGAAAGAAAAGAAGATGGTCATTGACCTGAAGATTCAAGTGGAAGAGGAAAATAGGATTGAATAATTTTTTACTGAAATATTGCTATCAAGAGGCAAGGATTAAAAAAAAATTGAAGCAGAGATTGTGTCACTAAGGAAAGACCTTGAAAAGTAAATCATCAATTGAAGTTAAAGTTTGAGAAGAGCACAAAGATCTTGGATTAGATAATAGTAAGCTAGAGATCACCTCATATCAAAACTGGCCTTGGTTTTACTAATATACAAAAGAATAAGGTGATCGAGCAACCTGTGAAGTCTATGTTAAATATGCGTAGGACAATTGAGAGGGGGGGAGTGAATTAGTTGTCACACAAATTCAAACATAAAAATTTATCACTTATCAATTCTTCAATCACACTATTTTGTTATTAGATATGAACATAAAACATAAATAACATAAAGTAAATCAACACAATGAACACCAAATTTTTACTTGGAAAACCTAATAAGGGAAAAACCACGGTGAGGGTTAACTCACACTATATAGTATTTTCAAAAGAGGCTCACTTCCAAAAGGATTCACTGTCCAAGTACAAAGGCTCACTGCCTACAAAAAGGATTCACTGTCCAACAAGAAGGCTCACTACTTACACAAGATTATACAAAATAGAATAAGGCTTTACAGCCCAAAATGAATTGGAAAGATGCACCTATCATGTGTTGATACAGTTCCAGAGATGCTTAGTATTCAGAATTTACATCCTTCATTCTTCGCTCATCAACTGTTTCCTTTCTAACCACACCTTTACATTCATTACTCACTCACAATTTCTTCTGTCTCTTCTCTACTATCTACACACACTCTCTTTTTTCTTCAAAAAATTGTTTGCCATAAATTTATATATATATGATCTCCATCACAAGCATCAATTAGGTCGGCCTAATTAGATGCAATTCATTTATAAAAGATATCAATTGTCGGATCCACAAAATATTTTCAAAATGCAATTTAACCGTTAGCATGCTACATTATGTCGGCTCAAACCAAGAAATAAATCACACAAAAGTTTTTATATCATATCAAAAATTAACTTAACAAGTCGGCCAGATATGGTCTTCGACGCAACCAACAAAATAATGTCACTTTGTCATACGAGCACCAGAACACGAAATAATTTGATCATGCATGCCTTTAACATCCATAAGTAATTTCGCAAAACCACAATAAAAAATTGTCAACTGGGGAGAAATGCGGACTAGAATACCAGAGAGGCACCAAAAATACCGGATCAACCACTGAAGAAGATAAGTTAGTTATACGCACCGGTTTAGAGTACCAGACCAAGCTATCAACATGGTGACAACAATGACAACATATAGATAACCTGCTCATTCTTCCAATAGTCTATTGTTGAGAGTCTAGAAGAGAATGATCCCAAAAGTTCAAACTTTGAGTAAGTTGCAAAAATCAATGAAAGTAAGGTGTTGAATGATGATTTCATCCAAGTGCAGAGAAAAAATAGAAGATCCAGAAGACGAGCCTCAAGAGGACAAGGATAAGGTGTTGAATGATGATTTCATCCAAGTGCAGAGAAAAAATAGAAGATCCAGAAGACGAGCCTCAAGAGGACAAGGATACAATTCTACAATCATTCTTTTTTGGTTACTGTTTTAATTGCAATCATTTTGGTCGTAAGGATATGAATTGTAGAAAGACTCTAAAAAGAAGAAATAATTTTGTTAGTGTTGCAAGAATGGAAGAAGAATGAAGTGTTGTCATTGATGTCAACCAATCAACTAGTTATCTATTAGTTGTTGTTGATTGTACATGTCGAGGATATTGAGAAAATTGTATTAAAAGAAGGTTGTTTGTGAACTATGTTTTGTTGTGTGTTGATTGAGGTCCAAGAATTGGTGTTGGTCTAGAATTTCTCTTTGTTGGAAGTATCATGGTGTTTGGTTCAAGTATTGTGTTTCCCTGGTTCTACTGCAGTTTCTTTTGGCATTTGGAAGCATGAAGCTTAATTGATCTATGTGTTTTACACTAGTGTGGTTGATCGTCTGTCATGCACTAATTTTGAAGTTGATGAAGAATTTTGGATCTATTATGGGTCCCAGTGAAGCATGTGTTTAGGTTTCCTTCATTCTAATTTCACCCTAGGATATTTGGTGCTGACCTAATTTGAATTTGAAGTTTGATGGCCAACTTTGTATCTTTTCAAAGTTGGAGATGGTATAAATACAAAATGTGCTAAGCGATGAAAATTGTACATAAGAAAAGAAGGAAGATAAGTGAAAGAGAATACTTGAATTTGATGCAATTCTTTATGTGTGAGAGTTGAGTGTGTGGTTGTTCAGTGTGCAGCTTAATGCCGAATTTTTGGATGTAGTGAGCAAAAGCCTAACTCTATCATTCATGTGAGTTGATCAATGATTGTGGT
>VDFB02021476.1:0-31518 GCA_007258455.2 Sequoia sempervirens | reverse complement strand
TTGTCACTTCCAGCCAATCTCCTTTTACTCTATTGAATAAATTAAATAATAGCCAATGGCTATTTAATTTATAAGAGACTTCGATTTATGAAAAGGCACGATTTATGAAGAGGCTCGAATTAATGAAGAAATGTTTTTATTTAATGAGGCCGACATCCATTCATGAAGGGACGCGATTTCTAGAAGCCGACTTCATGAGACTTAGAGGTACGTCTTTTTATTGAAGGCCGACATGAACAACTTGAAGGGATGCATCTCTCATTCACTTGTATATATACACATTGATCCATTGCATTGTATCATCCATTATTCATTCATTCATATCCATCACAAGTTCGAGTTTTTCAAGTGTGAATTCATCTTCAAGTGCAGATCGATATTGTTGAAGTCTGAGTCTATTGTTGGTGAATTTACATCATTGTGTTACTGTGAATTGTATCAGATTGTGGTGCATACTCTTGGCCTCATTACCGGCCTCTATTGTAAAGGAGACTCTCTTTGTGATTCAATATATAAGTGATATATTGTTGCTGGGTTTTTCTCCCTCAAGTGGAGGGTTTTCCTAGGGTATCTGCTGTGTCATTGTGTTGATTTTTGAATTAAATTTCTGTGCTCTAATCTGTTCTTTAAAACTAACAGGCTTTAGGCTTGTTGCATGCCCTCTTTCTTCACTTCACATGTTGAAGCTTAGAGGGGCAATAGGAACTTCTTGTACGTTTCATGGGAACTGAGAACCAATGGTTCTTGGTTCCTATGGAGGCTCAAACCCCTCTCTTGATTTAGCCAATTTATTGATTATTGTATTTGTGTACTTGACCAAGGTGAAGGGAAGGGAAAACAACATAATCAAGAGCACAACCCGACATGACGATCCACATAGAATATCTCAGATTGGTTATTAACAAGGGACCGTGAACTGGGCATACGAAAGGGTAGGGACTCAAGCCAAAAAGGGCATGACAAGATTGAGTCCTGACATTTACAAGTGGATGAATTGTAAGGCTGGCTCAATATGTGCATCAACATCTGTCACAGGGATTTGTTTTCGTTGTCAAAAAAGTCCTACCATTGCATTAATAAAAGACAAAATTGATCAAAAGTCTATATTCTATGATCAATTTAGTATTTACAAATTAAAAGTTCAAAATTCAAAGAGAGGAAAAATAATTGTAAATATTCTTTGTTTTTTCTTCTGTTCTTGTATTGGGGACACTTAGGAAATGTTCCATTGCTATCTTTGGATTTTTTTTGCCCTAGCTGTCCTAGAAATGTAGGGACTCCATAGGGATGGCAGATTTGTTGGAATTGATTGTCATTGTTGTCAAAGGAGTATGAAAGGTTGCTAGAATATTGTCATTGATGTGAAAGCGAATGAATGAGATTATTGTTAGTGATGTCAAAGGCAAAGATTAGAAGAGCGTAATAGAAAATATCTCGGAAGATACTTGCGTGCAAATAAGGTTAGGAACTAAATATTGTAACTCTACATATGTATCTATTGGAATGAACTGGTTATCTTAAAATTTGCTATCTGCTGTTGAAATGCGTACTAGTAGATCTGGTTAATCTCTTTTACAGTGATAGTGAATTAGACATGTCTATTGTGAGTGTGTAATTTGCTTGTAAACCAAACCAAGCTGCAGTAAATTACCATTAGAAATATAATTTTTTTTCAATGAGGTCACATTGAAAGAAACCAAAAAGAAAAATATTTGGGGTGGACCATTTCACCAACAAAAATAAGCAAGTAGGAATAAAAATATAATTTAGAATTAGTAATTACATTTACCTTTATGATCTCCAAAGTAGGCACCTTGAAGTCTTGCTCATCAAAAATCCAATTTGCCACATTTTCCCCTCCATTGGTCTTAGCATATGATGAGGAAGTCCACTCCTCACTAACTAACATGCGCCTCAAAGCTCCTTTTGATTGCAACAAGGATTGTAATGTGATGAAATTGGTAGCAAATTGGGTTATTCCAAGACGAGCCAACTCCTTCTACCCTGTGAATTTCCTCATTAGGTTGAGTACCCATGTGCGATTGTATATGAATTTACAAATATTTTTTGCTATCTCCACACATGCTTTGATTGATGCAATCTTGCCAAGATCCTCCAAGATGAGGTCAAAGCAATGAGCAGCACAAGGAGTCCCAAATAGTGATGGGTGCCCATCCGTCAGTAGTCTACCTGCAACAACATAATTTGTTGCATTATCTGTAACTACTTGCACCATATTCTCCTCATCCACTCCAGCCAAGACTCCCTCCAAAGCCTCGCAAAGGAATTGAACATTTTTTTGTGTTCTCGGATGCATCAATAGATTTGATGAACATTGTGCCACCTAAGAAAGAAACAAACTCAATGAATCAATAAAGTATAAAATAAAAATCTTGATTCTTAATCACTATATCAATGCATTTTACGAAGTAAAATCATTTGAGGAAGAAACAAGAAAATTGAGCAATGTTCTGTTTCTTCTTTCCCTCAAACCATCAATCATGAAGGTGCAACCCTTCTTCCTCCATATGTGTCGTTGCTCCTCTACTGTGGCTTTCACATCAGTCACCTTTAGTGACAAAATGGGGCCCTTTATCTCCTCATCATTAGGGGATTTGAACTTGGCCCTGTAAAGTAAACAGTAATTGCATCAACCATGTTTTGCCAATAAGGAGACCTAACACAAATAAATTAAATAAAATAAGTATCTTGTTGGTGTTTCAATTCACACCTTTGGTATGCAAATTAGAAACGGACAGCTATGCATAGATAAACTGCTCTTCGAATTAGGAGGGGAAGCTCCCTCTTTGCTGATGTTGCTTAAAGAAATTAAACTAAATTAATTTGCCAATCTTTTTGTTCAGCTAAGAGCACAAGGTTATAAAACTCTAGCGCCGTAGCTGAGATAAAGATTATCTAAGCATAACATAGAAAACAAAACTTAAGCGAGGATCAAAGCAGCAAAGCAGGCATAAGATTTCCTTAAATTTCTGAAAACGTTAAACTTCTGGGACAACAAGATTGTAGCAATAACAGGCTTACAGTTTAGCGATCAACCAGAATACACTTAACACAAAACACATGAATTGAACAATATCTTGCATCATAAGGCAGGCATGCAAGCTTACTCTTACACAAAGTGAATTGACACTGAATAACAACTTCAAGCAAAAGTAGGATCAGAAATTTGCTATCACAATTACCGTTAAAGAAAAATGGGCAAGGCTGCCCTTATTTATACACAAGTAGAGGAGTAGGGAACCCTAAAATCTCCTTGCTTTTACAACAAGACTTTCCAACTGGCAAACTTTATTTCTAAAACTAAAACAAGGCAACTAACAAACAATCTACTGAAAGCAAAAACCAGTGAAAGTGCCAACTATTACAACTTGATTAATTCTCTTTCACAAAGAATGGATAAGGATGAGACAAGAATAGAAAGAAAGCTCAAAGAAAGCTTCAAGTTCACTGCTGCTTTAGAGTTCTATTCTTGGAAAATATCGCTGCCCCAAAGAGGTGACTCATTTAGGAAACTCAATCCGCCAAAAAGCTGATTTGTTCTTGATTTCAAATGGAGAGTGCTGCATGCTGAAAATTTTGTTTTTTGACTGTAAACTCGACTAGGTTCAGAAACTTTTTGCACAAACTGCTGAAAATAGAATGCTGATTTACCTTGAAAAAACAGTTTCTTCAAAAAAGTTGGGACCTAGGTTTTGTAGAGAATCTCGTTCCGGAGAAACCTAGTTGATCAAATTTTGAAAAGCTAAGGATTTCCCAAAAAAGCGTGGAAAAAACAGATTCTTGAAAACTTAAAATTTTCCAAAGTTGAAGAGAATCAAGAACTAAGCGGACCTAGATGAATGAATTTTGAAAAAGATGACCCCCCTTTGAAAAATGATGCCCTGGAAGAATAAAGCATGAAAAAGGAAGCCTCTGTGCTTGCTAATCCCGAATCCATGAAGAAAACTAAAAAAGTATTGCGTTTAGCCTCCATATCTTGAGAAACAAAAAATTGTATGTTTTCTCCTTTGGATGCGAACCTGTAAAAAGTGAATAATAAAATCTGAAGCCTTCTTTTATAGGTTTTGAGAATGAAAAAGACACTTTATTCTCCAACTTTAAATCTTTTGAAGCCAATCCTGACTAGGTTCGTCGAATGTGGACGCTGTTTGGATGATGCATGATGAGAACTGGAAAATTTTCTAAGGTATGAGAACTTGGACAACCTTCTTGATAGACTTAGCCATTTTCTTGAAATTTCCAACTTTTTTGCTTGCTTTTGACCTTAGTTTGATCTTCATTCCGGCCACCAGATTGATCCCATGAATTGACTAATGATCTTGTTGCGGAGCTTGACTGAATCGGAGAAGATTGTTCTGGAGGCAACGTTCGCTAAAAACATCATTTGAGTCCCCAAAATCATGGGCGCCCCTGGCTAGTTGGGGCGCCCATGGTTCCCACTGTTAGCCATTTTTCTGATGTTCTTCACTTTCTATGTTCTCTAACCTTTAGATGAATTATCTGTTGAATTTGCATTTCCAGATGCTTGAATGGCTCAACGAACTGGCTGTTAGATGCATTTGATATCTTGAAGTATTATGTGAAGGATCTTCTAGAGATGATTTGCTCAAAAAAACAGTCTTAGGAGGTCAAAAGCTTGGGCGCCCCTGTCTAGTTGAGGTGCCCAACCTTGCCACAGTTAGTTTTTTTTTGTGTTTTTCACTATCTTTCCTCCGTTTTCTCTGCCCATTTGATCAACAATATCTGATGATTGGCAAATCTTTTGAGTTCACCGTTGATTTCGTTGGAGAGCCTATTGGACTCTGGAAGAATGTTATGAAGATTTCAAACCCTAATTTCAACTTTCAAGTACTCAAATCCTTGGGTGCCCTTGGCTACCTAGGGCGCCCAAACTCTCTAGACTTTGTCATTTTTTGGATGTTTTTCAACCTTTAAATTTGATCATTTCCGTTCTTCATGATATGTTTGTGATGAGGCCTGTCGTCTCTAACCCAAAACTGTAATGAGACCTGTCGTCTCTAACCCTTGCCAATAGATATGTGAATGATGCAATATTGTGTTGTTTGATGTTTTGCAATTTATTATGAAATTTCTCAATAGGGAGCCAAGTAACAAAGCATTACAAGATATTCTTTAATGAATGAAATGCAACTGACAAGAGATAATAATCAGATGGTAATGAAGATGAAATGTAGGTGTTTTCAGACCTCCTTATGCAAAGATATAACTGAACGAATTGTGAATGTGCAACTACAGCATTTAAGTAATTTTGACAACAATTAGCATGAATCTAACTAAGCCCTATGATAGTGCAAGAGACCTTTAATGCTTTTACCAGCAATGTAAGATTGAGAATTGCATGCAATGAACATTTCCAGCTGTAAGACAATTTGCCAAACAATTGGCATGCAAACTTTGGCTTCAACCTTCTTATTCGATACTGAAATACTGATATGTAATAGACCGTTTACAATATTTCTGTTGTTTATCAGAAGCTACAGTATGACTGAAATACATGGGTTTCACATGACATGACTGCAGTTCCCTCTTACAACCAATCTGAGCATTAACATTAGCTAATACTTGACATGATACCACCCCCAGAACTCACACAGCAGTAACTGAGACACTTTAAAAGACTTGCAGACCTGGATATATGCATATGCAATTAATTAAAATATGAAAACACCTAGCCTGTATCTCACGCCTGCCCTATAGATGAAGACAACAGTCTTTATAAGTCTGATGATGCTCACAGCATGATACTGAACCCTTCTGTGACCTCCCAACAGCACCATAAATGCCCAAAACTTCTCACGTGAGGTAAAGACAGGGCCCCAAGTGAGGTAAAGACTGCACCCAAGTCTGAAAATTCGACCTTAAAGAGGTCAATAGTATTGTAGCAGCACTGTAGCGCGGGTACTATTCACGTCACTGTAGCACCAACACTAATTCTGATCTGCAAGTAATAAACTTAGAATTTCTTCATTGAATTCTTTCAAACCCTTAACAAATCTTCTCCAATATGCCCTAAATGATTCCCATGTGCCCAAGAGGGATGATACACAGCCAGCTATAAATGTTCTTCAACAATAAATTTCAAATCCTTGTAGAAAACTTCACCAATTTGCACAAATGAAAGGACTGAATTATCCTCTCCTCAATTTGCAACCCTTCAAGAGATATTTCACTCCCTCAGTTATGCTATCAATAGGAAGTTTTCGTTTCCTATGATCAAAGAAGAAAACTGCGAAAGCCCTAGGCTCCACAATAAAAAATCAATCAAAAATAATATTCATCAACTCCATGCTGAGAATGAGCTCTTACCTTTCTTTTTATTCTTTCCTTAGGAGAGTTCAAACACCTTCCTGGCCAATGTGGGATAAAGGATTTATTCCCACATTAAATTATTCACTTAACGCACTTTATTATATTAAAGCGACTTTATTATTATAAAGTTACTTTATAACTTTATAATAATATTAAAATATTAAATAAATCACTTAAGTCACTTAAACTTTAATATCTCTTGATGTACTTGTCTGATTGCTAAGCCGTCTGAGCCAGGAGTCGACTCTCCCTGTTCTCCATGTGATTGGATGCCTGTCTAAAAATAGAAACCCTGAATAGTGACTTACTATAAATAGTAAGTATGTGAAATTGAGTCTAGAAATAGCTGCAAAGGCCCAATCAAGGTCGACACTGCCAATATGCTTTGCTCAGGTGTCTTTCTATTAATAGGAACCCGGACTCTCCCAAAATAGTAACTTACTATAAATAGTAAGTGTGCCAATCTGAGTCAAATAACCTGTGCAAAGGCCGCTGAATCAGTGAAAGAGTAATGTCTCTAAATCACCAGTAACTGCCACAGAAGGCCCTCTATCCATAACTGTTAGCCTACGAGGGTCAAATGATAGGCTAATCCTTACGAACTCTAATGCTCGCAAAATGGGGACATTACCTTTGTTCTTCCTTCAATGTAAAGAATTTGCTAGCAATTGGTGAATTTGATGATTTGGTAGAGATATCCATTGGAAAGCCAACAAAATTCTGAAGAAGCTGAGCATATTTGCAAATCCTTACAGTTGACTTTGACCCTCCAAAACCCTAGGCGCCCCTGGCTAGCTGGGGCGCCCAAAGTTCCCAGAGACAGATTTTTTCTTGATAATTTCCAATTTGCTCCTTGATGAAACTCCTCTGTTCGATTTGAGATTCCAGCTGATAGCTTGATTCGATGGACTTGTTGCTGGATTCACTGTAGAGCCAAAAGGATTCTAAATAAAAGATCTTGGTGGCACGAACCCTAACTTCATCACATTTTAGCGCCTTGAAAGGTGGTTTTCTCACAACTGCAGTAGATTACCTAAGCAGTAGTGTTAATCATTTATCATTTTTTCTAGCTTTCCCTCAGTTCTTTGTTCCTGCAGCCTTGGTATTTTGGTAGAGATGCTACACATTGCGCCTTCATCTTTGGAAGCCCAGAAAAATATACAAGGCACGAAATCGGTACCAATGGGTAGGGCTCTTGAGCTCTCAAATAGCCAAATTTTACTGTTTTAAAATTTCCAGCATTCCTCCTTCATTCTCTTTGTTTCATGGGACATCTTTCTCCACTGTGATCAATGCGGTAGGGGCTTCAAAATCACGAGACTTCGGTAGTTGAACCTCCATTGATGACCACAGGGCTCTTTATTTGGCTTTTGAAAAGTAGAATAGACCACTAAGGAAAAAAATTGATCTTTTTGAAGTTTTATTTGGACCAATATGATGAAGGAAATATTTTTAAAGCCAATCCAAATTAGTTTGAACCCGGAGTCCAGGACATTCTAGCAGAGGTGCAAGAGCATCCATTTGAGAAGAAACCCAAAAAACCCAAAAAAATCTATTTTTAGAAAGTTTCTATTTTGAGAAAATTTCCTAAAATTCAAGGGCGAAAAATGAGATCTGGGTTTTGTAGAAAACTTTGCTTTGAGCAGACCTAGATTGCTAGATTTTGAAAATTTTGAGTTTTTGACCAGCATGCATGACATGCAAAATCCCATTTTTCAACCTTTTTGACAATTTTTAACAAGTCCTTTGACCATTTTTCAAAATGCCTAAGTGTAGCAAATTTTTTAATTTTGGGTACAACATATTGTAAAATGGATAATTTAAGTTTGAATTCGATATAGTTCTAAATATAAAAATTCAAGAGATAAAGAATCAACTATCAAGATATATATTTTCAAACAATACAAGAGAAAGAATTACCTGGTTGTGTGGAATGTAATGTCGCAATAAAACCAAAAGTCTCCAATTGCACTTTTGGTTGCATCATGTTCATCTTTGTTCCAACCTGTGCTTTGAAGGGATGGTTGGGAACTCAGAGTAGTGCGTGACAAAATATATGAATCCAATCTAGATGCATGAACTCTAGGCCCAATGCTAACACTTCCACTGCCACTAGCACTAGCATTAGCAACACCCCTAGATGGAGGAATGGAAGAAGAAGAGTCTCCAAGTCCACCAATGGGTGCCATCTCTTCTCTTTGCTTCTTTTTTAGTTCTTTTTTCTGCTCAAAGGTTTCCAATTGAACTTGCACTTCACACATAACCTCAGGAGGCATTTTTGGGCATGGATTAGCATCTCGGCCTCATATATGTGCAAGATGGTATTTCAATCTATTAATGTCTCCCCCATGCATAGTTGTTTTGCAACTAAGACATGTTACGTCTCCTTTCTTTTGCTCAGGGGTGATAATGGCATGTTTCCAACAAGGGTCTTTTCTAATTGGAGTTTGAGACATTGTGATAAATACAATTTATTAATCTAGACAATGCTGCAATAACAAATAAATTGAAAAAAATTTAACATTCATGGTTTATATTTAACTAATATAAAATAACCTAGTGTTTACAACTTGAAATATTCCGAGCCAAATTTTTTTTTTTTCAAATAACAGATTACAAAGCAGTGCACCCGTTAAGGTTAGAGAAAGAAACCAAAACGTGCAAGAAAGCAACTCTAACCAGAATGGCGCCGATGATGGCGAGCATTGGTCAGAGGATCTAAAACAAACTGCTTATGCTGGAAAAGGAACTCGACGCCAAGTATGTGCTACCCAATCCAATGCGGAGTGAGGGGCGACCATATGACGGAGTGAATACAAAACAATGCTTGAAAGATAAATGCTGAGAAATGAAACTACTCAACACCCAGAATGTGCTTGCTAACCCGGAGTGGGATAGTAGCGACCATAGGGCGGAGTTATAACAATTACAATAACTTAATTGAAACTGAGAATTACAACCAGATTTGAACAAGAAAGAAGACTGCCAGTACTACTGTCAGTTTGTACAAAATAATAAGAATTCGCCTGCCAATATCTTGTGAGTTTAAAGGATCAGCATTACACCACAGAGAAGCACTTATATCTTGTATAGGAATACTAAACCCAAATGCTTTCGAAGATCAAGATATTGTTTTCTGTTTTCTGTTACAAATCTGCTCAATACAATAATATGACAGCAGTCTATGGATCTATTCAAATGCACACAAATCCCTAGTAACTTGCTCAAATGACGAGATCTCTGTTGCACAACAATCCTAGCATGATGGCGCTCAAACTAATAACATGAAACCAACTCAAAATGCCTTTAATGAATAGTGCACAATTTCCAAAGCAAGTACATGGTACGGCCCTGCTGAGAAAGTCGACCTCCTTTTAAAAATTCATGCATTCACTAAAAATTCCACAAACTTGGAAACTAGGGCGCCTAGGTCTAACAAAGAGGAATGAATGATACCCAGAACTATATTTTTTGTCTTTTTCAAGATATGAGTAAAACATGCAATCTGCTGTATTAAAATGCAACTTGGAAAAACCTCTAATATGCAGAAATCAGAAACTAAAGGATTACAATGATGTTTATAATGCACGAACTCAAATGCAACTCACAGTACAAAGAATCACCACTAGATGTTGTCTTGCAAACATGAAGCGATGCCCTAGCTAGGAGGCCTTCATTCCTCGAAGCGATTCCAGAGCCAATCCGGCAGCATAACAGTATAGTCGTCCAAAGATGATCAAATGATGCCCAACTCCTTCCTTTTATAAATTTCCATTTGACTTCTCGTAACCCTAAGTCACTTTCAAGCAAAAACCCTAATCTCCTCAAAATGGCGTACTTTCTCCTTCAATGTTTAATAAATGATATTTTAATTAAATGCCCTTCTTGAAGAATGCGCCCAACATAAGCTTGTTTGACTTTGGCAATAATTAAATTAATCTTTTAATGAGGGCGCCACCCTCAAAGACCCCTTTTTAAAAACATCTTTAAGTCATTAATCTAGGCCCATGGTCAACGTTAAAATATAATATTTAAACGTGACTTTTTAATTAAATGACTTAGCTTATCCCTCCGGAGGTGCCCAAGCCAACTGAACCAAACAGTGAAGCAAGTCGAAGGTTGAACTCATCCTGGAAAGCTGCCAAAAATAGATTTTACTAAAAATGGTAAATTCCAAAAGTGCTCAATGCCGAGATGAACATACATACTGCATTAAGCCCCTCAAAACCCGGGAACATTAATTGAATCTCTTCTAAGACACCTCCTCAAAAATAGGACCTATTTACCTCCTTAGGTCGTGTATCAAAAAACTACTACAAACGAGTTTTTGAGGGGACATTACACAACTATAAACTTTTTTTTTTTTAAAACACCTAGGGTTTGTTATTTGTTCCACTAAAACAAAATACAAAAAAAAAAAAAAGAAATGTAGAAGAAAAATGAAATTCTGGTTAAATAAACCCAAAAAACCTTCAAAATTCATACTTATCTCTTAGATCTTCCTTGAAATCAATGGTGAGCTCTTTCCAATCCTTTGTAGACTCCTCTGGATGCACCAAGAGTAGCTACAAACCTGCTCAAATGTGATACAACCACTGACTTTTGCTCAATCTCCTTACTGGTTTTCCTTCAATGCAAATCACTTTTGTCTCAAATCTCTTTTTTTTCCTTCTTCTTTGGCTTGAGAATGAAATGAAGTGCTTTTTAGGGTGAATAATGCAGATCAAAATCCAAATGCCTTATCAGACAATTGAATTAAGTAGCTTAATTAATTTCATTTCACTTTCAATTTAAAGTGACGCCAAAAAATCTAAGGCAATTCAATGATTTTATTAACTTCACAATTCGCAGGCAAGATGCAATTTACAATATGCAAGTTTTCAATTTTATTCTGCTTATCCAATCCTTTGTTCATCTCCCTCCATATCTCTATTATTTACTTCCCATGCCCCCTCCTCTTGCTATGTTGTTAATTTTCCTTCATTTGAAATTGCTGATAAACTGGCTGTCATCAATATACCTTGTTGGCATTACAATTCACACCTCTAGAGTGCAGATTGGCAATCGACAGCTATGCACAATGCGTAATGACTGCTCTTCAAATTAGGAGGGGAAGTTCCCTCTTTTGCTAATATGTGTGAAAAAGTAAATGTTCTAAATCCTATTTTTTTGACTTAGCTGGAAGAGGCACAAGGTTAAGAAAACCAATACATTGCAGCTAAGGTTTTTCTCTGGTTTTGCAGATCTTAACTACAACTAAGCTAACGCTAAACTATCCTATTTCCTCAGGAGAAATACAGCATGGGGACTTAGGAGCAGGGAATATTTGACGATAATCTTTAAGTCAGGATTTTCAAGGAGGTGGGACACCTATCCGAGGCGTAGGCTGAAATGAAGGTTATTGGAAACAACATCAAACGGTAAGTTAGTTCTCAAGATTCCTAAGGAGGAGGGACACCTATCCAAAGTGTAGGCTGAAAGTAACTTATTGGAAAGAACATTGAAATGATAATCTCTACTTCTAAATTCCCAAGTAGGAGGGACTCCTATCCGAGGTGTAGATATGGAACAAGCTTATTAGAAACAAATATAACCCAGGATAACAAATTGTAGAAGGACCTATCACATAAATAAACGATCAACCAACTTTATATTAACACAGTGAACATATTCAAAATAACAATATTGCACAACAAGGCGGCTCAACAATTTATTATCATAGCAAAAGTTAAAGTACAAATGGGCAAAGGTGCTCTTATTTATAGAAGCTCGGAGGAGTAGGGAACCCTAAAATCTTCACGAGTTAACATGAGTCTTGCAAAAATGCAAGATTTATTCTTAAACCTAAATGTACGCAATTTAATAGTTAACTGAAAAAACTACCTTAGTTAACTGATTCTAAACTAGACTAATTGGACTATGCAACACATAAGTCCTTATTGATATGGGAGTTAACTGACAACTAATATCAGTTAACTGAAATTGACAACTAAATGAGAACTCCAACTGTACATAGACGATTCCAAAATAGACATGCCATGATATGTGGGACGACGAGTTAACTTGGAAAGAGGCGTCAAGTTTAACTCTTGTGTCTAATGTCTAACCTGAAAAGGTGGGACGTCCTGATCTGTAGTTCACTGGCTGTGATCTCGAGCAATTAACCCCTCCACGAGGTTGTTGATGGCATCACCATTTGGAGCACTGATACTCCTCTGAAGTACTCGGTGTCTCTGCAACATCTCTTCACCGTCAGTGATCTGACTTTGCAGTTCTCTTCTATTCTTGTCCGCCTCATCAAATAATGCTGACATGTCTGTAAGTTGATCCAACTTACAACAAGCTGTATCACCACTGAAAATACCATGAATGAGTGTTTGGATCTTTGACTGTACATTAGCGAGCTCAAGATATCCACCATCCTCACGCTGATATTGGCAAGGGACTTGTGACATGAAAGTTCTCACGAACCTGATAGCACTTGTCACCTTCTCTCTACTTTCGGCCAACTTTGAAGAAATTGTTTCATGTACCTTTACTTTGAAGATTAATTGCTCTCTCCAAGCAAAGATTGCTTCCTCACCTTCTTCTTCAATGACCGAGTCATATGCTGTCCTCAGGTGAGAGATCATGATCTCATTCCATGGCTTGTCTACTGCCAAGTTTTGCTTTGACTCTTGAATCTGCAGACGAAGTTCATGGGCGTTGTACCTCAATTAGTACAATTCTGAAAGTATGAAGCGGCCCCTTGTGACAAACTCCTCTTCCCAATCCTTCAAGCGCTTCCCATATACAACCATCTGACTTAGCTGATTGTGTTTTGTTGGCAACTCTAACATCTGTGGGAGCAAGGTGGTGACATTCTCAGTGCTGTGCATAAGGTTGGAGATGTACTGGCGAAGCTGCTGGTTCTTAGCCTTGAGGGCTGCTTTATCTTCATCGTCCTTTATTACTCTCTCCCTTATGCTTTTCGTTGCAACTCCAAGGAGATCCACCTCTGCTTGGCATGTGCTTTTGCCAAGGTTGACCTTTATTAAGGTGAAGTCATCAACTTCTACCTCATTCAAGATTTTATCCTTTGGTGGTGCAGTGGTCTCAATGATGATTTCCTTATTAGCGTTCCTTTCAACATGAATCTGCTTCTTGATTTTCTTATTTGGTGCATCTTTATAGGCATGATCAAAATCAGAGAAATCTAGCTGATAAGATGGCTGCCTCCTCTTCTTACCCAGTTGATTCTCAAGCCAAGACGAGTCTCGACTAACCTGACTAGAAGGAGCGGTGCTTGTCCTAGGAACTTTCGATGAGCGAGTATGTATAGAAGCACTGCTACATGGTGGTGAGTCCAAATCAATGTGAACCAGAGACTGTAGTGGAGTTGGTGATGGCATGGGAGGTTCTACCTCTACTTCTGGCATGGTCTCTACTACATTTGGGGCTATCTCCATATGGTGTTCTTGTTTGTCCAAATCAGCAATTGGTGCTTTTCCCTTTGTATTTCCTGACAACCTGTTTTCTTTAGGAGGGTTACTCCTTGTTTTCTATCTAGGCTTTGACTTCGATGTGGAAGGTAGTGAAGTGACCACCGGTGGCGGCTCTGTGTTTGGCATGGCTGCCTTTCTCATCCTTTTGCTGTCCAAGCAAAACATGCTATTTCTAACAACTTTGCTTGTTCTTTCCTTTACAGATGTGCACTCTTTGGTGTACCAATCAATTGTTGGAAGAGTTTGCGTGTCAACTTGATCCTGAAAGTATTGAGGAAGTGTGACATCACCATCATCATCAGATAACCCTCTCACATCTTCTAACATGAAATCAGAAATCTGTGAAAGGGTGAACCTGTCGTAGCTGTGTCTCCGCACCTGAAACTCGTCCTCACAGTTGTACCGATAGTCTTCTATAGAAGGCTTATGAGAAGAACGACCGCCAAGGCGTGTTGAAAAGTGTCTCTAGGGATCATATGAGCATCTCTAGATGAGATACTTAAGATTAAGTCTCTCCATCTCATTACCCATGGCCTTGGCGTCAGCTGTTGTCTTGCACCTGTAAGTTCCCATCTATAATGGAAAATTAGCAACCGGCTTGCGTTTGTTGTGTAGATAGGAGTGGACCGCGTACAATTGCTGTAGCAATTCCATGAAAACCACCTTATTCGAAGGATAACGGGGCAACATGGCAGGGTGACCTGAGTAGCCATACATGTAGATGTAGGTGAATGTAGGGAACTGGATGAACCAATCTGCCCATTCCACCATTGCTGACTTAGCTTCTGCTGAAATACACACGTGTAGCTCTCGATCAAGATTTCTCACGGTGTACATTAAGAAAGTCTCTTGCACTCGCTTGAAGTGTCGCTCAAATTGTGTGAACTCAAGTTGTGAGTAGTACTGATGAACCTTTTCTACACTTAGAATCCCCTTAGTATTCAATCCTCTAAACTGGCCTTGGAAAGCAACCAGATATACAAGGTATGAACACGCGAAACTTGTGAGCAACCAAGAAGTTGGTCAATTGTTTGTCGAGAACATCGCTGATCAAAGATGCTTAGTCGTAGTGCTCCTTTCTGTTGATGATCTGAGCTATGACATAATACATCCAAGGCTGAAATTTGTGAGCATCTGCTTGACCGGTGACATGGTTAAGAAGGGTGATCATAACCGCATATTGATCTTTTAACTCTCCGCAACCCACGTTCTTTGGAAAACTAGTCCTTTTTTGTTTAAGCCATGTCTCTGCCATTCTTCCATAACACTTTTCCTTATCAGCATTGAATGCCTTCTTGCACTGTCCATAGAAATGACCAAATTATTCGGATTCAAAGGAATACCGAAACACCTCTCGACGTCCTTGGGCTTGAGACTGCATATCATCCGCCCATCCATTGGTTGAATTTGTGTAGTAGAGTTGTAATGCTTTACACAAGCCATAACGAACTCTATACACTGTGCTGTGATGGGAAGAGAAGCCACTTCTAGCAACCCAGATTCCTCATGGGTCTAAAGTGTGATTTGATCAATCTCTGAAGCATTTAGGTCAAATTCTAGATGCACCTGATGGAAATCTGTGTCGGTCATTTTGATGAAATCATGAATTAAGACTGATTTTGTCTTGAATTCAGTTCGAGTGAATTACATTATGAAAAACTCGCTTGTTGACTGTGAAAAACTCGCTTGTTGGCTATATTTTGACAACTTTTCCGAAAAGCTAAAATATCTCCTATTGAGGCTAAAAATTCTTAGATGTGGGTTTTGTAGAGAATAGAATTCTAAGCCAACCCACAATGTTAGGAATTTGAAAAAATGCATTTTTGCTTGACATGCAAAAACTTTTTGGAATAGAAGCAACAGGGGCAACGGGGCTTCAAAAGCTTTTTCTGACAAAAAATTCTGACATATGTGTTTTGTTGCCGCTGATGAGTTGATCACACCCAGATTCTTCGTTTTTCAATATTATGACTTTTTCTCAACCATGCAAAGGAATCTCTGGAAAAAAGCAAAGCTTCAAAAATTGAAGCTACGGGGCATTTTTTCCTTAAAAATTCTAGCACATGGGTTTTGTAGAGAAAAAGATTTTGAACAAACCTAGATGATCTGATATTAAAACAAACGCCTTTTACTCTGACATGCAAAAAAAAACCTAAGACAAGGATAAAAGAATTATGAGGTGAGAAAATAGAAGTTATATTTTGGCTCAAGAAATTTGCCTCCTTGCCTTAATCTGATGAAAGCTGCCACAAATCTGCTAGAAAAAAGAAGCATGTAAAACTATCCTGTTGAACAATTTGGACCTGTAGATGCGAAGAACATTGAAAAATTCTTCCTGTAGCACCTTCAGATCTTGCTTGCATGAGGAAAAATATGTTTGCTTCCTCCTGTTGTGACAATTATAGATGCCCAAATGCATACTTAAAGAATTTTGAAGAATTAAGGCGTCACATGTATGCAAATACCTAAAATAGGATGCCATAATCTTATTGGACCTCCATATTAGTTAACTGAATGAAAAATAAGCCCTAAATTGGGTGCCACCTCCATGCACTTCAGTTATCTATGCATGCAAAAATAAATTCACCATTTGCAAGCAAAAATTAAGTCTTGTTGAAGTCAACTTGAGAAGTGCAACTGAAGATTTAATATTATTTTAATTTAGTTAACTAACTGCTCCACTTTGGGGCGGCCCATGTATTTGAGTTCAAAAGTCAAACTTTGACTTTGGTGTCACCTTCCCAGACTTGGCCAATTTCTTGAAAATTTCAATTTGCAAACGTCACTGGAGCCTATGTTTGATCTTGAATTCTAGATGCCCGATTGATCCTGAAACTGAGTTGACGGATTCATCATGTAGCCAAAACAAGTATGACAAAATGTTGTTGGGAGCTGCAAGTGCTAAAAACTAAGTCTGATGCCTCAGAAACTAGGGTGCCTTTTCCCAAAAGGGTGCATATGACACCAGACTTAGCCATTTTCCTGGTGTTGACTCTCCATGCTTGAATCTGCCGCTGCCGGTGACTGATGACTCCCGTTGATTGGATGCTGAATCCATCGCGTAGCTGGAAGAATTCCGCAAACGATGACTGTATGTGCAACACCAGAAAGCTGGATTAAGACCCTCAAATGCAAGGACACGCCTGGCTTGCAGGGGCTATTTGAGCTTTTGAGAATGATTTTGCAATTTGTAACTTTCAACAAAATGGTCCACTTTGACCCTCGCTGTTGGGAGTTGGATTGTTTCGATGTGTGTACTAACAATTTCATTGTAGAGATAGAACAAATTGGAAGAGATGTTCTTGGGAATGACGAAGCCAAAAAACTGCTTGTAAGACCTCTAGTAGAAGGGCGCCTTTCTCAAGGAAGGTGCATTTTTCCATACTTAGCCATTTTTCTGCTTGCCTTTATCCTTCAGTATTTTTTGCTGATTCTTCATCTATGGGCATTTGACAGATCTCCAGGGCTAGCAGTTGGATTCATTGTGTAACTAGGAGGATTTTGCACAGATCTCGTGAAGACGATAGTTGTTGAAAACCTCAATCAGCTAACCAAAAGGCTAGGCGCCCCTGGTGTGTAGAGGTACAATTTGATATTTTGGCTTTTATTTTCCCTCCATTTTACGTGCTCACAGGATCATCTGCCACAGTTGCTCAGTATGTCTTACGGACTTGTGAACACATGCATCGTGGAATTGGGCTGAATCGGAAGAGATCCCCGGGAAACGGTTTCTGCAAATTCTATCATCTGACAGGCCTAATTCAAGGGTGCCCCTGAGCTATAGGGGCGTAGATTTTGAAATTTGATTGTCATCTCTATCATGTAAAACCCCCAGAACTTTTGCTTTTGCCTTCAATTGCCAAAGTTTCGCAAATCGGATGGATTCGCTTGATGGCTTGTCAGAAAGCTGACAAAATTTTGGAAAGAATGATGTATTTGCAACCACCGATAATTGCATTTGGGCCTTCAAATTGAAGGGCAACCTTGGCTTGCGGAGGCACAAATGTCACCAGACTTGGTAGTTTCCAGATGATTTTCACCATTTTCGCACCTCATGATCACTATGTCGCTTGCTGAGTTGATTGCGTTGAATCATCATTGCTGCCGACACTAGTGCGTGACTGTGTTTCACCATTATCATGTGTCTTGTGATGTTCCCCTCTCTAGGCAGTTCTGGGAACGTGTGTTAGCCTTTATTGGACCCTTGTGGGGCCAGATTGGTTAGAGGGTCAGTGGTACTTTCTGGAGAGTTTGATCGTTTAGTTTTCAGAGCCCAGTGACTGGTTCACAGCAGGCGTTGGCATTTCAGGAGTCCACAGCTTCTGACGGCACAGGAATATTTGGAGTTTTGAGCGAGTTATGAATTTTTAAGTGATTGAGTTAATTATTTAACTTAATGCCTTTTATTAAAGTCACATCGACTTTAATACATTTTTATATCACTTAAAATATTCTAAAAAGGTGATTTAATATTTTAATGACTTAAAATATTAAAGTGCGCTCAATTATTAAGTCATGACTATTGAAAAGGACTTAATAAAATATTAAAAGATTTAAATGATTGCAAAAGGGCGTATCTTCTTGGAAATGCGTGCCATTTTGGGTATAAAGCAATCTTTGGCAATGAGAAACTCACCTTTTGATATTTCGACTTTGCCTTGTGCTATTTCCTGTGCATTCTCCTGTGATCAGGGTTTGAACAATCTGCCATTGAAGAACGATACCTCTTCAGTGTGAGCACTCTTGAGATTGTGAAAGATCAATCGAATCAGTGCATGTTGAGAGCTTCATTCAGAGGTTCTACAGTTTCAGACAGAGAACATATATATTGAGATTTCTTGTTGTTTGCAATAAGTGAGGGTTTCTTCCTGGTGGCGCATCCTTCTTCAGATTCAGAGGCTTCCAGCAGAGATTCTTCCTATTCTTTCCTTGGCCGTACGGCTTACCTTGGGATTTGTGTATTCTGGAAAGGCGTGTGAAGGAAGTTAATGAAACGCCTTCTTCTTTGCTCTTTTCTGTGCTTCTACCTTGGCGTCTACCTCTACCAGGGCATTGTACCTTATTTTGGAGTGGGAGAAGTCAGATCTGGAGATTTGGCGTGCTTATTTGCTTGATTTCACCATTTCCGGCTGTCAAACTGGCAATTTCTTTAATTAAATAATCTGGAGATATTCTGGTATGTGTATCATTTGCAATCTATTTGTCACAGTTAAATAATGCAATCTACACTTTCATTCTGAAGAAAATAGTGCAAATTTACTTTTTATGAGCATTTATGATGTGCGCCCCTTCTCTTCTGTCTATCAAACTTTCTCTAAAAAACTAAATAACACTTAAAGACTTAAGAAAAATTGGGGTTTTGAGTTGAGAGCCAGCAGGGCTCATCACATCAGAGCACTGATCCTGCCAGCTTGTGGGGTTAGAGAAATTTATGAAGTCACACCAGCAGGGTTTTGGCAAGTTCTACTCTAGAGGGGGCCCTAGAAATCAGAGAGGTGATCATAATCCTTTCCCACCATTTCCGTTTGAAGAACAGGAGGAGGAAATAGACTTGGATAATATGGCTAACAGGGAAGGAGGAAGTTCTTACAGGAATCCTTGGGATGATGAGGACAGAGAAGCTAAAGAGGTGCTCAGAGGCATGGTTGCAGGCCAAGAACAGGTGGCGACTATTCTTCAACAACTCAGCACAAATGTCCAAAATTTGACAATTAATAGAGCTTAGAATCTGGATCAAGATCATGAAGGCAGTATTCACAGAGAGCCTCAGTCGCATAGCTCACAGCCGCACCTTGAGAGAGCCTCCTACTTTTCACGAGAGATGATCTTTGAGGAAGTGGGCGAAGAAGTTGAATGGTGGTAAGTTAATTTCACGAGATAACATTATAGCTATGTACATGATGAGTGGGATACGTACTTATAGAGGTTAAAGTATAACTTTTAATGATTCCTTAGGCGGAAGAGGGAACACACTAGAAGCGGGGAATGGCAGTGACCTAGACTGCCCAGCGGAAATGATCTTAAAGAGCGGGCTACCAATGGCTTACTTTGGCGAACTTTGATGGCAGTGGTATAGTTACAGCACGTGCCTAGGTTAGTAAGCTTGACACATTCTTGACACTACGCCCCATGCCTAAGGAGGATGCCATTCGTTTTGCAGCACTTCACCTTGATGGCGTGGCACATGACTGGTGGATTCATGGTATGGCTACTCTTCATCATGACAGGATTACCTCGTACCAGGAGTTTACTGATAGACTGGTAGAGAGATTTGATAGACGTGATTCTGAGCTATTCTTCAGAGATTTGGCACAACTGAAACAGTTAGGTAGCTTGGAATCGTACATTGGAGAGTTCCAAAGACTATCTGTGATGGTGACAGGAATCTCGGAGAGAAGGCTGATCATATTGTTCATTGAGGGTCTTTTCGAGCCCATGAAAGGTTGGATAAAAGCATTTGATCCACCTACCTTACAGGAAGCCATGAGGAAAGCTCGCAACATGGAGCTAACTACACCTCGTAAGCCATTTGGCTCAAAGCCAACTACCTCCTATACAAAGAACAAATCAGATCCGAAGAAGGCTGATAATGCAGATCCGAAAAAGAAATTTGCAGCTCCTTTAGATCGAGAAACAATGAACGATTTACGAAGGAGAAAACTTTGTTTTTACTGCAAAGGTCCGTATGACTTTAATCACGACTGCCCCCTCAAACCTAAAGGGCAAAACATGCACATGGAGTGGTTTTATGAGGGAGATGCATTGACTGATTTTTCTGATCAGCAAGCTCCAATCTACGATACAGATGGAGAAGAGTCAGAAAATGAGGCAAAAATTGTAGTAGAAACAGAATTAAAAGAGGCTCATATGTCCAGCATGCAGAGAGAGGGATCTTTCAGACTCCGTGGGATCTTAGCTGGTCAAAGGGTCATATCCCTTCTAGATACAGGTGCAACCCACAGCTTCATCGATTCACGGTTAGTGGAGAAACGGGGAATTCAAACTCAGCAGTTTGAAGGCATACGTGTGAAGGTTGCAGATGGATACACTCTCAATTGCGAGAGGATGATACCTGACTTGCCTTTGAAACTCAACAATTTTGAGTTTAAGGCAGATTTTTATGTTGTGAACATGGGAGGAACGGATATAGTTCTTGGCATGAAGTGGCTTCATGCAATAGGAGAATTCACGCTTAATTTGCGTGACATGGAGATGTGAGGCTCAGCATTGACCCAACAAATCATGACTAAAGCCATCAGGACAGCAACCTTAGAGATTTCACTTGATAGGCATTTGATTAAATCACGACATGGTAATTAGGCTCGCGAGTGCAAGTAATACCTTCCACGCAGTTGGGCCAGCAAGCTTCTTCTTACACCATCAGTGTGCGAGGAACTTCTAAAATCAAACATGCAAGGGTTTTGGTGCAATTCCGCAGGCAGACCGTCTCTTGATAGAGTATTGAGCATATTATAGAGAAGTTTGATTGGGGAGACGCGAGAGCGATCATGATTACCTCTATACCGGCACTAGCGTTTGAAAGATGAAATTGAGAAAACTATTAAGGAGCTTTTAGCTATGGGGCACATTAGGCCGAGTAAGTCACCCTTTGCTTCATCAGTTGTTTTGGTGAAGAAAAAGGATGGTACACTCAGAATGTGTATTGACTATAGAATGCTCAACAGGAAAACTATAAAGAACAGGTATCCTATCCCACGGATAGATGAGTTGATAGACGAGCTTCATGGAGCTTGCTACTTCTCAAAGATTGATTTGAGAACAGGTTATCATCAGATCAGAGTCCGAGAGGAGGACATAGAAAAAACTGCGTTCAGATGTCACTGTGGACACTATGATTTCTTGGTTATGCCATTCGGTTTAACCAATGCTCCAGCCACATTTCAGTCTACTATGAACAGGGTTTTCCATCCTCACTTGAGGAAATTTGTATTAATTGTTCTTCCGACGTATCACAGTTTATAGCAATCATAGGAGGGAACATGGTTCCTTGGATGAGATGTGAGTATACTTGACAGGGAGTCCTTGTACGCCAAGGAGTCCAAGTGTGCTTTAGGCATGGCCGAGCTTTTATATCTGGGACACATCATCAGTGGTGCAGGAGTCAGCATGGATCTAGAGAAAGTTCGAGCTATCATCGATTGGCCTACACCTGAGACATTAACACAGCTCAAGGGGTTTGTAGGATTATGTGCCTTCTAATAAATTGATTTGTTGAGTAAGGTTCTGCGTGTCTTTGCGCCACTAATGGTGACTAAGAATTGCTTTGTATGGACATCACTGCTGTGCTGAGAAGTTCAAACTTCTCATGACTTCGATGTCGATTTTGGCTCTACGGACCTCTAAACCTTTGAGTTACATTAAGTGCGGTGGTGAGGGTATTGGTGCAGTTATCATGCAGGATCGACACCCTATAGCTTTCGAGAGCCGGAAGCTAAGAGGTCCTGAACGGAGCTACAGTATCTGTGATAAGGAAATGCTGGCCATCATGCATGCCATGGCCAAATTCAGGCAGTACTTGATTGGTAGTAAATTCACTGTTAAAACCGATCATAATAGTTTGAAGCATTTTCTTGGGCAGCGAGACCTAAATGAAAGGCAACAGAAATGGGTCAGCAAGCTTCAGTCTTACGATTTTGACATCTCCTATGTCAAGGGCACTCAGAATGTGGTTGCTGATGCTTTATCTCGCCGTCCTCACTTGAGTTCTATTACACTGGTTTCAGAGGACTGGAGACATCTGATAGTAGCAGAGTATGCTAAGGACCCATGGGCTTCTAGCATCGTAGATGGATCAGTACAGGATGACAGGTATTCACTTGTAGATGATCTTATCATCTACAAAGGGAGGATTTTATTGGTCCCAGGTTCTGAGATGAGGGACAGAGTATTGAGGTCATTCCATGATTCTCCCATGGCAGGACATCCCGGTTACTTTAAGACCTATAGGCAGGTATGGGAGAGATTCTCTTGGAAGGGTCTCAAGTATTATGTTCTCCAGTATGTCAGGGAATGTCTTGTTTGTCAGCAGAACAAGCAAGAGCATACATACCCTCTGAGGTTTATAGGCACTTCCTATTCCAGAGAGAGTGAGTTGTTCATCCATGAACCGTCCTTTAGACTTACCAAGAAAGCTCAAAGGGAAGGACAACTTTTCACATAATTGTTGGAATTGATTGGCAGAAAGTATGCACACTGCCATAATCACTACACACATAGCTACCAGTGGCATATTTGTTCTTCAGAAATTATTGAGAATTGCCGCGGTTTGCCTGCGAGAAGTATAAATGAGTGGCAGGGGCAGCAGTTTATGAGCCAACCTACGGCGGGAGTTATTCAAACTTTCTTGGGGCGAAATACTCAAGTACCCCAAACTACCATCCCAGAGCCAGATGGGAAGGCGAGATGTGAGTCAACAAATGGGTGGAAGGTACTTGCTGAGAATTACAGTTGGCAGCGAGAAGGCAGCATGGGTGAGGTGGTTGCCACTTTGTGAGTATTGCTACAATACCACCCATCACATGAGCATCCAGATGACACCTTATCGAGCATTATATGGATATGATGCTCCGAGCTTTCTAGACTTATTGCTGAGTGACAGTAGAGTTCCCAGTGCTGGTGATTTATTACAGGAGAACCAGGATATTATGAGAGCACTTAGGGAAAATATACAGAAATCCCAAAATCAGCAAAAGCAATATGCTGATCAGAGACGAGTAGAGCGGTCTTTCGAGATCGATGATTTGGTGTACCTGATGCTTCAGCCTTATAGGCAGTCCACCCTTCGTAAGAAGGGCTCCGAGAAACTTAAGCCGCGATACTATGGACCTTTCAGAGTTGTTAGACGTGTCGGTCAAGTGGCTTATGAGTTAGATCTTCCGGTGGACAGTAAGGTTCACAACGTGTTCCATGTGTCGCGCCTCAAAAAGGCGTTGGAACAACACGTAATTCCTTCTATTGATTTGCCACCCCTGGATGATGAGGGGAAGTTGGTTTTGATACCTGAGGCCATTCTGGATTCCAGAGAGCGTCATCTTCGGAGGCGGGTTATCAGGGAATACTTGGTAAAGTGGAGGGATCTACCGGCAGAGGATGCTACTTGGGAGAGTGACAGTATTCTTCAGCATCCGGCTTTGAGTTTGCTTGTGGACAAGCAAATTCGGGGAGGGCGGACTGTGATGTTCCCTCTCTAGACAGTTCTCGGGAACAGTGTGTTAGCCCTTTATTGGACCCTTGTGGGCTAGCCAGATTGGTTAGAGAGTCAGTGGTACTTTCTAGAGAGTTTGATCGTTCTAGTTTTCAGAGCCCAGTGACTGGTTCACAGCAGGCGTTGGCATTTCAGGAGTCCACAGCTTCTGACGGCACAGGAATATTTGGAGTTTTGAGCGAGTTATGAATTTTTAAGTGATTGAGTTAATTATTTAACTTAATGCCCTTTATTAAAGTCACATCGACTTTAATACATTTTTATATCACTTAAAATATTCTAAAAAGGTGATTTAATATTTTAATGACTTAAAATATTAAAGTGCGCTCAATTATTAAGTCATGACTATTGAAAAGGACTTAATAAAATATTTAAAGATTTAAATGATTGCAAAAGGGCGTATCTTCTTGGAAATGTGTGCCATTTTGGGTATAAAGCAATCTTTGGCAATGAGAAACTCACCTTTTGATATTTTGACTTTGCCTTGTGCTATTTCCTGTGCATTCTCATGTGATCAGGGTTTGAACAAACTGCCATTGAAGAACGATACCTCTTCAGTGTGAGCACTCTTGAGATTGTGGAAGATCAATCGAATCAGTGCATGTTGAGAGCTTCATTCAGAGGATACTACCGGTTTTGGTGAAAGTATATAGTAAGGATTTCTTGTTGTTTTACACCCAATAAGTGGTTTCTTCTGAGTGGCATCCTTGATTGAGTAGTGAGATTCTATCCTATTCTCTCATGGCGTCTGAAGCTTACCTTGGGATTTGTGTATTCTGGAAAGGCGTGTGAAGGAAGTTAATGAAACGCCTTCTTCTTTGCTCTTTTCTGTGCTTCTACCTTGGCGTCTACCTCTACCAGGGCATTGTACCTTATTTTGGAGTGGGAGAAGTTAGATCTGGAGATTTGGCGTGCTTATTTGCTTGATTTCACCATTTCCGGCTGTCAAACTGGCAATTTCTTTAATTAAATAATCTGGAGATATTCTGGTATGTGTATCATTTGCAATCTATTTGTCACAGTTAAATAATGCAATCTACACTTTCATTCTGAAGAAAATAGTGCAAATTTACTTTTTATGAGCATTTATGATGTGCGCCCCTTCTCTTCTGTCTATCAAACTTTCTCTAAAAAACTAAATAACACTTAAAGACTTAAGAAAAATTGGGGTTTTGAGTAGAGAGCCAACAGGCTCATCACACCTTAAAGCAATTGTAGAACTAAATACTTCCATTTTTCTTTTTTGAAATTTTCCTCCTGTTGGTGAACATTCCCTCATAGGTGAATGGCGAAAGGGAATAGTCCAGTAGATTCTTGCTGATAATGGTAATTTCTTCAACTTTCACCTCCCATGTAGAGTAGTATAGCGTATTATTACTAACTGCAATAATGTATGTGTATGCTTCCTCAATTGTAACTCATGTGCATGCATAAGTTGGCACGATCTAGAAAGAACTAGGGATGTTTTGTTTTGGATTGTTGGACGACCACTCGATAAACTTGCAATTAGTAGCTGTATGTTTTCTAGTGCTTCAGCAACCTTGTCCATTGAAGAGAATGAGAGCTGCAAATAGTTATACTTTAGCAAACTATGGAAATGCTTCTAGTGCCTCTATTATGATTTGTAGAGAAGCTTTTATAAGCAAGTTTCCTTGTCGATCTAGAAGCCACCATTTGTCTTATAGACAACCCTTAGGTATAAGTTTAACCCATGTTACTGCTGGAAATGTGGTTAAAAATGCCTCTTAACCATGGAGCCATGATTGAATGCCAAAAAAGTAGCAGTTATTTCTTCCTTTTTTTCTTGATAACTTGCTACTAGAATAGAGGCATATATGGTATTTATTTGGAGGTTGCAAAATGCTTTTTCCTCTTTCTTTGCCTGTGCCTCTTTCTTAATACAAACTGTAAGAGCATAATTGTCACAACTACCCAACAAGCTTTCAACCACATATTCATTGTTAGCTTCATGTTTATAAGCACCGACATTGAAGTCCGGATCTTCAATAGCTTTATGGACATTTTTTCATCATTGCTCATGGAATTGGCAAAAAATTGAAGTTCCAATAACAAATTCTTTTGATCTGTTTCATAAAGACCAACTTTTTCTTAGAAAGAGAGGTCTTCAGGAGATTCTGCATCATAAGCATCCCATAAGTGCAGTCAAGGATCAATGAGCTCTAATAGTTTCTTTTCTTGCCCATGAAAATTTGCCAATACTAGGCTTCTTCCATGAGGCCATGAATGTGTGTCGTTTATAGTAACCTCCTATTTATGTGGTTCCCAGATTGGTTCTTTTTCTTCTCTTGTTTACCTGGTTAACTGTCATACAAAAGGGTGTTATTCATTTTCTTGATGTCCAATATCCCTTCTCTAATTTCAACGTCATTGCCAACTGTCTTCTTTGTTGCTACTTGATCTGTAAAAACTAAGATGGTGTAATGTCCCCTTCTCAAATGTGATCGTTTCAGTGACTGTTGGCCTATTCCGGAGACCCGTAGGCTACTCAGATGGTGAAATTAGGGTTTCCTAAATTTGAGGTGGTTGTCGCTTGAAGTTTGGAAATCGGATTGCGGATTCTTTCTGGGTTTTCAGAGAGCTTCGCGGTGGTATGGTTAGTTTGGCGTTTCGAGCAACTTGATGAATTTACTATTTTTAGTAAATTCTATTTTTGGCAGTGGACAGGTTGGGTTCAGTTCAGTTGGTCTTCTGCTTCAGTTGGTTCAGCTGGCACTTCCGTTTTTGGCCTTTGGATGCATTTTCCATGGAGAGATAAGTATTTTCACATTATAATATTTTTTTTTTTATATTATAACACCCCCTTGCCTAGCATTACAACTTTATGTTGTTTTTAAAAAGGGGACCTAATGGGTCATTACTTCATTAAGAGATAAATTATATTTTGAAGTCAAATTATGGGGTTAAGTGAAATGGACGCCTACTTGAGGAGAGATGGATTTTTTTATAAAAGTGAAATATTTTATTAAAAGGAAAAAGGATGCCACTTTTGGAGGGAATGTGTTGAATTCAAAATTAGGGTTTGGGCGCCCTTCTTGAAGCTTCTAGAAGGCTCTCTTCATGTCTTTATATTCAGGCCTCAGCTCTTCATTTGGGATCTTTTTGTCTACTACACTGTTATGCTGCTGAATTGTCTTCAGGCACTCGCTTCGAGGAAAGCACACCTCCTAGCAATGACTCATCTTCTTGCTTGAAAGATAGCAACTAGTTGAGAGTTAGCTTGTAATAGGTTTGATTTGCATTTTCAGTTGTGTATTTGCATTTTGGAGTTCTAGTTTACATTTTCTGTCATATTTCTGGAGTTGCTGAATGTCATTGAGGAATGTAAGATTTGCTCATAGCTCGTGAAATAAAAATGCTATTGTTCTGGGTATTGAATCTATCAATTTGTCTATGAGGGGCGACCATTCTAGCTCATTTGCAGATTTTATTAAAGTGTCTTTGATTTTACAGAGCAAAATCGCCCTTGCAGCTGGGCTGTACCATTTTGGAGTTGCATTGAATTCCGTGCAAATTAAATATGAGTCATTTGGGTTGGTTTCTCAGTTACTTTTGGGGCGCCATCATCTTAGGGGTTGAATGCTTTTAGTTTCATGTAATTCGGGTGAGATTTGAGAGTTCTGTGAGCATTTTAGTAATTGCTGTGTTGCTGGTCTGTGCAATTTTCTGTCAAAATCAGTCATATCAGACTTGAAGAAATATTCATTTGTGAGTGAGAAGTTGATACTAAGGGGTTTGGGGCATTGGAGATTAGTTATAAATCATTGCAGCTTCTGAAGCTTCTAATCTTGTGTTCTTGGCAGGCTCTATAACTCGATGTAAGCTGAACAGTAGTACTGTCAGCAATTCTCTCTTCTCCTCTTTGAATTTATATGTATTTCCCACTGAATAAGTGGAAGAGGCTGGCTTGCCGCCTATTTGCTTTCAGTTAGTAGTTTAGGGACCCTCTGACCATATGCTCGCCATCACTCGGCGCCATTCTTGGTTAGGGTTACTTCAGTTCATCATGCATTGATCCTCTGACCATATGCTCGTCTGCACAGTTGCATTCTTGGTTAGAGTTCCCTTCCAGTTGGCATTTGCATTAGATCCTCCGACCAATGCTCACACCTTGCCCACATCGGGATCCTGGTGTACATTCTTGTTAGAGTTACTTTCCGCATCGTTTTGGTTTAGAGCTAACCTTAACGGGTGCGTGTTCATTGTAATCGCTTTGTGAAAAACAAAAAAAAAATTTGGTCCGGTTCATTACAGATGGCAGCTCATCATCATACATATTTAACTTGGAAGAGGACTGTAGCATCAATGGAAATAAACATGAAAGCATCAAAACAAGCCATAAACATGAAGACAACAAATTTACCCTGGAGAAACCCAAATATGGGAAAAACTGCAGCAAGAGACAAGGGGTACATCACCTGCCTGAACAACGATAAGTTCAGTTCCTAAGATCTAACACCAGCTCTAAGGCACGCACTTCTGCTTGCTACGATTTGTACAACAAATTGGAAACATATTTAAAGGATCACAATAGGTATCTCATAAGTATGGCCTCTAAATGGGTCTCATATGGATCTTCCTGGCCTGTTCCTTGGGCTCACATAGAATCTTTTCAACCTCCATAATCTTTGGATCTTTCAATTACATCTAATGGACCTTGGATGCACAACTATCTTCCTCTAATGCTCTCCCTTGCCTATTTACTCCTCACCCCTACTTCATGGCTATGAAACAGATATAGACTTCCACAAATCCACCTGGAAATAGAACAATCGAAGGAAACAATGAAAATGAGGGATCAGGAGTGCCATTAGCCTTTTTCTATTGTATATTGAAACTGCCACTTTTCAGCAGAGGTGATTATGAAATTGCTGCTGTCAAGATTGTCGCTCAACTCATCGGAAATCACAGCTTCTCAGGGCAAAACTGTCCTGGTGGTTGTGAAACCACAGCCTGTAAAAAACTGGTTATTTCACTCAGAAACCAGAAACACTTTCTTATTTGAGATCTCTTGACTGCCAAAGTTGGTTCGAGATGTCCTCTACCATTCCAACCTTCTCCACCAACCTTAGCCCCTATGATTTTGTCTGAAACTTTTTGTATTTTTTAGTCGGAATATCTTCAAGAACCATGTTCACCTTCAGTTAGAGTAGTATAGCACCTGAATTCTTTGCAAGCCTCCTTTTTTGATCACTACTCATGCTTTCATGTTCTATTCTAGCTACTGTTACAATGAGTATATAGAGGGCTTGATTCATTTGTTCTAGGGGGTCGTTTATCCCTATATCTTCTTCCACCAACAATGCAGTTTCTGCTTTTAACTTTAAGTTATCCTCTTCATCGGAGCTGAGAATGAAGCTATTGTTGATATCCACCTACAAGGCCAAGGAGGTGGCTTTGATTCCAGCTTTATGAGCTCAACTGTAAACCTGCTATAATTGCTTTAAATTCTATAGCAGAAATTCCATGTGTGGTAAGAAACAAAATTATGAACTTTGAATGCTCATTGAATATTTCTCTTATAAAGATTGAAAAAGCAAAATTTTAAATTAAAGATGTTATTTGTACATCACAATAATTATGCCCTGTTTACTTAAAAGTAGACAATAGAAAATAAACTAACTGTAACATTATTGAAAGATCTGTTTCATGAAGCACATGGAATAGAAAAGAACTTTCTGGAGAAGTTATGAGTGGCAACTTGGGCCAAGAAGTCTATAAGAGGTTTATGGTTATTGTACTTGGCAAAAACATAGTCTCTATGGATCTTTATACAAAGTGATTTCCATTAAAAACCTACCCCACTATAATGCATAACAGCCTATTTGTCATTAATTTTTCTCCCATTTTAGCTTTTCAATGTTTTCATCTTTTGCATGTGGAATAACATGACCTTATATAGAACTCTGTTAATCAATAGAGAAGTCACCTGGCTTATGTCATCATAAAATCAGTGAACTAATAGAAAATATAAATGAACAACTAAATTTGGCAATGCATCCTAGAAAGGATGAACCAAACGCTGGAGTATGTGAAGTCCCTGGGTGAATGGGTTTTATTTGACTGTAGGTCTTAGTTCTTGCTTTATCATGTATAAAGGATAGATTAAAAACTCACTGAGTGCTCCCGCAACTCATGAGAAAATATCATAGCTGAGTAACATACCCATTTACTCGCCTATGCCAAGTTTTGCTGAGTTGATGAATTTAAGTGTTTTTTTAATTTGTTGAGTTTTTACCAAGTTGCTGAGCCAATATCAAAATTATGTCTGTTGAGTTTTGCTGAGTCACAAGTTTTAAAACTTAGTATAAAGTACTTCACCTAAAGGAGGGAAAAAAATTGCTTGCAATACCAAGCATCAACAGATTTGCAGGCTCTCTAAAGTCAAAAGGGAAGATGAAAGTGGTGAAGAGGGGAGCTGTAGGGTCTTCAAATATGCTGAGAATCAAGATGCCTCAGTCCATATGATCATCTAAGGAAGTGAGAAGGGATCAATGTGATAGGAAAGATTCAAGGAGTGAAGAGGAGACTTTTGTTGAGGATTATGAAGAAGAAGATGAGCAATAGGATGTGGAGTTTGGTTAATATTTGAGAAACATCACAGCAAGAGAGAGACAAGGAGATGGATGGGGTGGACTTTGATTTCAATTTTACATTTGGAAGGAAAGGAGATGGATGGGACAATGGGTGAAGACGAAGAGGCTGATGTTGCGGAAGCAGTTGTTCTTTAAGAGGGAGTGGTTGATGTAATAGAAGCACAAGTCCTTGACCTAGCCCAAGTACCTAGTTGGTAGTAAAAAGGAATCTTGAGTGGAAGTGTGTGTTAGTAGTGGATGGAGAAGTTGAAGATGGTAACTGGTTAGGTGAGGGTGATGCAATGATCTCAAGGTATTCTTCTTCTAAGGGGGACAATGGTAGAAAGAAAGTAAAGTGTTATGGATCTAAGTCCAATGGTTGTCGGGCTGCCAAAGACTTGAGCATAGGTGTTTTATACAAATTCAATAAATCTATGTACATGAGATGCATGTCCAAGTACAGTGTAAGATCTACAACAAATGCAATCACTAGTGTGAAGGAGGTGTAAATACCAAATTGTAGTTTGATTTTTGTAGTGAGGACTCTGGAACAAATCTGTCTGCAAATGCAACTAGACTTTGTCATTGATATGATAAGTGTGAGGTGTTCAATGCTAATCATGATATTCTGTATGCTTCTATTGTTGGTGAGTGTTGAACATGATGCTATACTAGTTGAATATGTTGGAGGAATTGTTTAGCTCTATCCAATTCTTTTGTGTGTGCTCTAGATTTCAGGAATCATGAAGTTGTGTAAAGCAATGTCAAGAGATGCCATTGGTTGAAATCCATAACATACCTAGAATGGGTTATGTCTCTAGAACTGTGAAGACCTATGTTCTAGGCATTTTGAATGATCATCATC
>VDFB02021475.1:0-39688 GCA_007258455.2 Sequoia sempervirens | reverse complement strand
TATGTGAGGATTTATGATATGCTTGAAAGCATGTTAATTACAAGATTTTTGTATTAACATTTGAATAATGGTTTTATTTACATGAGATGATATATAAATGTTTTCTTTCTTTTAAATGGGTTTAATGTGTCGAATTTGTGATTGTAGGAGATATCGATTGTGATGAAAAGTTCGAGTATGGATGGTCAAGAAAATTGTATTTGTGAAAAAATCTAATGGTATTTCTAGGTTCAACAATGCACTTTAAAAGCTCATGATGGGATAGAGATTGTTTCAAAGATGTTCCAAATACTGGAATATTGGGATGGTAGAGTTCAAGCATGTAATAAAGAAGCGTATCGGCTCCGGGGGTGATTCTTTCCTGGAATGTTCAAATCAAGGAACCTAAAATATAGGAGTAAGACTTCCACCTGATCACTCTGTTATTACCGGAAGTTCCTATATTTTGTTGGAGTAGATTTTTTTGGTTCAAATAAGAACCCTAAAGATTCAAGATCAACACCCGAGAAGCTTCAATGTGTAATTAGAGTTGACTTCCATTAACTTCAATTACAATTCTCCTATTGGTCACTACATTCCACATGCCTTGAGGAGATTGGTCCCTTGGATTTCCTCTCATGTAGTTGTCCTATCCTATCTGAGCCTCATGTTCTATAAAAGGCTAGATGATCTTCATTTTTATTTCAAAGTTCAGAATTTGTGGATGTCAGAGGAGCATAATCTTTTACATTTTGTTCTTTTTTCCTATTTTCTAAACCATTCTAGCGTAAAACTTTTTATGCATGTAGACATTGAGTAAATATCAGATCTTATTAGATAGCTACCTATCTCAGTATCTTTTGTAGCTCATTTTGTTAGTTCAATAGAACAAGACTATATGTTGCATTGTTTAAGGGTGCATACATAACCTACTCGTTGTCTAGAAATGAAACCACTCTCTTTAAAAGCTTGCACCATTTTATATGTAGCTTTGAAGCAATCTAGTGAAGTATAAAGCAGTTCAAGCTCTATTTTAATTAATTCTTTGGGGCATCCATGGAGAATAACTGGGAGAAACTTTTAATTTTCAATATTTTTTATGCTTTATTTTAGAGTAGATGTTTAAATTCTTGAAAATGTTCCAAAATTTTAATGAATGGATGAAATTTTATTGAAAATATTTTGTTTTCTATGAAATTGTTGGATGCTTAATGCTAAATCTACTTAAGTGATAGCAAATAATTTGTGATGTTCATGAAATGTTGTTGCAAATCTTTTGGTTTCATGATACTTGAATCTAATGCTTCAATTGAGAATTCAATACCTAAAATGTTCAATTTATAACCATAGTCCCTTTGAGATTAACAAAAATATCACATCAATACCCAAGAGCAACCATAGTACAACCATGGCCTGGTTATCGGAGATTTGGGATTGAACGAAAGCCAATCTTCTATGTTTTTTTTTTAAAATAAAAATTAAATTGTCTTTGTTCCATATCTTTCAAGAAGGATAGGCTCTTTGCGGTCTTGCTTGTGAAAAAATTATTCTCCTTGTTTGCTCGAGTAAAATCATCCTCAACAGGTAGGTAGATAGATAGAAGGCTAGGTTCTTTTGCCATGTTGTGTCAAACTGGGCATTAAAGTTTGTCATGGCCTCCTGAGGAGCCTGCTTTATGGTCACCAGCTACTGAAATAGTGAAGAATGATCTCCATTGTTTGAAAACCACTAGTAAAATGGGTCTTCGAGCTGATCCCAGGTATCAATAGTATTGGATTCCAAAGTGTAGTAACAATCTATTGCCTTTCCTTAAAAAGAGGTTGTAAGCAATCTCAATGCTACATTTTGATTGGCTACCATGCACCAAATACACGTCTACCACATCTTGCAGATGATCAGATGGTGTATTTGAGCCTTCCCTGATGAATTTTGGTAAAGCTTTTAAAGTAGAGGTTGTGATAGGAGCCCAAATGGTCGATGCTACTAGTGTTATGAGAGGGCTTCCAACGTCCCATGCTACAAAATTTCTGCTAGTCATTGATAACGGGATTGGTGGAGGGTTCAGGATGTTTATTGGACAGGTTCTTGCTTGTACTATTACCAATGGCGGCACTAGCAGGCTAGGGTTGTTCACTGTCTATGATCTAGTAACAGGTCTATGGCTCATACACCCACTTTAAATTTAGATACATAAAAATAGTTCCCATCGGGAATGCCAGAAAAATAACTATTGATGCCTAAAATTGCTAGGCAACTAGCCTTATGGGATACTCAATTAATGGGGGGACCAATTACACTAAATTGAGTAACCTCTGGGTTTTAAAGAAGTCAACTCTTCCATGTACTGGGGGGTTGGAAAGGGAAAAGGAAGCAGATATATTAAAATAAAATCTAATCTAAGGCAATGATCCAAGAATTAAGTATATAGGCATGGGAAATATTCCTTTTAGATGAGATTTAAGGGCCCATTCAATAATCTGCATGTTCAAAAATAACAAAAAACATAGATGAAAAACTAAGAATTCCATCAAATAACATAACATAACTTCCACACACATTTACTGAACAAGAAGAGTTCAAGACATTGTCTAAATCATAAAATTTATATTGAAATTATAGAAGTCTTGCAGATAAACTACTTAGTACAATAAACAACATAGTATAATCTCTTATCAATTAACTAAGAAACAAGGAGGTCAAACAAATTGGAACAGTCTATTCAATTCTTAATACAATAATTAAAAACAATACAAAGGCCTACAATATTTTAGTCCTTTTTTGTGTATTTTCCAAACCCTTTTTTAGAGTGTTGAAGCAGTATAAATAGATCCCTCCACCGCTTGAAATTCAATAGCCAAAAAGATTTCCTAGGCATGAGCTATGCTACCCATCAGAATGATTCTCTAAGGTCATTGCAACAAAATGATTCTGAAACATGGTATTCAACTGCCTAGAACAAAATGTGCCCTCCAGTAATGATGAATGTGGTTTGAAAGTGAAAGTAGCATAAATCTCCAAGTGACACATGTCACCCACCCATAGAGTTGGTTAGGACACGTGACACAATGACAGGGTTTCACATTCATTCATCCTTCCCTTGCGATCAAAGTCCCCATGCAGAAGACATGTGGCATAGTGAATGAATTAAGATTTGACTGCGGGGCCCACCCAAAAAGGTGTTTGTGGTAGGATGCAACGTGGTACATGGGTAGATCTTGGAGGAGAAACAAAGGAGAGAGGATCCTCAAAGGCACACATTGTAGACACATGGCATGAGAGCAAAGCTCGAAGGAGGAACAAGGGAAGAAAAATTTCAAAGGCACACACAGTTGACACATGGTGCAAGCGGATGAAGGCACTACAAAAGGGGGCCCGAAAAACATTCAAACATATGAAGTACGGGTTGGGGCCGATGCAAAATAAACAATAACCACATAGAGGGAGCTTCAAGGATTTTAGATCCACAAGTTCAATTGGTAGTCCATTTAGAAAATGATGTTTTTACAACAAAGGTCTCAAATTTCAATGGAAAAGTGACAACTTCAAATCAATTATGCATCCACTTACAAGGATCATCTACACAGCTAAAACAAAACCTCTAAATTAGGAAAATAACCAAGCTCCATTACCAATAGGCTCATGTTATGCTTGCAATAGGGAGAGAGGGTGAGAGAGGGAGAGATAAGGATGTAAAGAGGGAGAGATATAGGGGGAAGAGCAAGAGAGAGACAAAGGGGTAAGAAGATAGAGATAGAGATGGAAATGAAAATGGAAATGGAGATGGAGATGGAGGAGAGGGATATGGAGAGGATGGGGAGATAAATAGAGAGAGAGGGTAGAGGTATAGATAGAGATGGAAGACATAAGTATATAGAGATGGAGAGAAATTGAGAGAGAGGGAGAGAGTATGAGAGGGAGAGATAGAAAGAAAAATCTATATAGGGAGTGATATATAAGAGGTAGAGATGGAAAGATATAGAGGTAGAGAGACATGGAGAGATAATAAGATAGAGATAGAAGGAGTGATAAAAGAAGAAATATGGAGATATAGATATAGAGAGGTAAAGAGATGGATATAGAGATAGAGGTAGAGATGGAGATGGAGAAACAAGGAGTGTGTGTGCGTGTGTGTGCATAAAAAAGAGAGAGAGAGAGAGAGAGAGAGAGAGAGAGAGAGAGAGAGAGAGAGAGAGAGAGAGAGAGAGAGAGAGGGTGATAGTTATGTATAAATATATAGAGAGGGAGGGAAAGGAAGGATAAAAACAAAGGAGATAGGAGAGAGGATAAGTATAAAGATATAGAAATGATAGGGAGAGAGGGGGAGAGAGGGAGAGAGATAGATAGAAAGAGGGAGAGATAGAGATGGAAAGGAGAGATGGAGAGATAGATACTACTTGGGAAAGATAGAGGGGGTAAGATACAGAGAGTCAAAGACAAAGATAGAGAGGGAAATATATAGAGGGAGAGATGGAAGGAGAGACAAAGAGGGAGAGGGATAAATATAGACAAAAAGAGGGAGACAATGAAAGAGGGGGATTTGGAGAGAGAAAGATAAATATATAGGAAGTGATATATAGAGAGAGGTAGAGAGGGATATAGAGAGTGAGTAGGAGAGATAGAGGGAGAGATTGGGTGAATTAAGTGAGAGAGATAGAGATAATGAGATATAAAGAGTGAGGGAGAGGGAGAGATGGGAAGATAGAGATAGAGGGGGAAGAGTGAGAGATAAAGGAGGTGACAAAGATAAGTAATAGAGATAGAGAGGGAGAGAGAGATAGAGGGGGTAGAGGTAGATATAGGGAGGGAAAAATAGGGAGTGTGTGTGAGAGAGAGTTATATATAGAGATAAATATATGGAGGGAGAAATAAGGAGTGTGTGTGTGAGAGAGAGATATTGAGATATCTAGATAGAGAGGGATACATATAGGGGGAGAGAGAGATGGAGAGAAATAGAGAGAGGATAGAGGAGAAGTAGATATATATATATATATATATATAGAGAGAGAGAGAGAGAGAGAGATTAGAAAATATATAGGGGAAAGAGAGAGAGATGTAGGGAGAGGCAAGGAGATAGAAATAGGGGAGAGATGGAAAAGAAGATAGAGATAGATATGGAGATGGATATGAAGAGAGAAAGAGAGAGAAATAGAGATATAAAGAGAGGAGACAAAGAGAGGGAGATATATGGCAAGATAGAAAGATATAGGAAGTTGTATATAGAGAGAGGTCGAAAGGGAGATATATATAGAGAAAGAGAGAGGTACAAATGTGGATATATATATAGGGAGATATAGGAAGAGAAAGAGAGATATCTCTTATGTCTCTCTTATCTCCCTCTCTATCTATATGTTTCTCATTATCTCTTGATCTCTCTCTTCCTCCCTCTACCCTATTTCTATCTATATTTGTCTTCCTTTCTCCCTACCTCTATCTATGTTTCTCTATTTTCCTCTCTTTGTCTCTCTCCCTATCTCTCTCTCCCTTACTCTCTTTTTGTATCCCTATTTATCTCCCCCCTCTCTCCCCTTTTCCCTCTTTATCTCTCTACCTTTCTCTATGTATTTTTTCTCTTATTCCTCATTATTTCTCTATCTCTATCTCCCTCTCTATGTGACTATATCTATCTATGTCCCTGCTCTTCTCTCTTTTCCTCTTGCTCTTTTTTTATCTCTCATCTTATCTCTTTCTATTTGTCTCTCTTTATTCCTCTACATATCTACCTCTATCTCCATATCTCTATCTCCCTTTTTATCTCTCTATATCTCCGTTTATCCCTCTCTATCTCTCTATTTCTCTTTTTCTCTATCTGTATATCGCTATCTCTATCTTTTTCTCTCTTCTCTTACTTTGTATCTCCCTCTCCCTCTCTATCACTCCATTTATATATGTGTTTCTCTCTATCTATCTCTCTTTATCTATCTCTTTGTCTATTGCATCTCTTCTCCCTTGTCTCATTTTCTTCCCCTCTCTTTCTCTCTTCTTTGTTTTCTATTTTTCCTCTATTTTCCTCTATATCTTATCTCCATCTCCCTCTCCCTTCTCTCTTTCTCTCTCTCTATCCATTTTCCTCCTTAAGTGTGCAATGGGTACATTAAAGAGGTTATAAAGGTGAATTATCATATCCTTAATCAAATGACAAGCTGCCCTAAGCATAAATCCCTAGGGACATGTGATATCCTTAGATTGTTGGCATGAAATGACTAATCAAAAGTTATCTTCTCTCTCTCTCTCTCACACTTGATAAATTTTATTTTAAATTTTAAATTTGAAATTCATTTTATTATATAAATTAAAAAAAAAAATTGAAATAAAATTATTATACAATAATTAAACTTTAATAAGAAAAATAATTATAAATTAAATTAATTCTAATATTTTTAATTATTATTTGTAATTTTATAAAAAGACATAAATAATAAAAAAAAATCAAATTTAAATATAAATAAAAAATTAAAACAGAATAAACTAAATGCAAAGTCAAAATAAATTAAAATCCAAATATTAATAAACATAATAATTTTAAAAAACTAACAGTGAGTAATAAAAAATTTAAGTTAATAAAAGATTAAATTAAAGAAAAAAATATATTTTTAATCTATTAGAACTAAAATATTAATAAAATATGTATCTAGAAAAGATAATTAATATATTATGAATAATATTAACATTAATTAAAAAATAAAAAAGTCATTATAATATTATCAAATTAACCATAAATATAGTTAAATTATTAAATAAGTAAAAAAAAGTTAAAATGAAAATGATACTTCAAATAAATATTAAAAATAAAAATAAACCACCTTAAAATTGTTAAAGCTAAAATTTGAACTTTTATATTAAAATTACAAATAAAATAGAACTTAAAAAGTTAAAAATAAAATGAAACCTATTAAAAAGTAAAAATTCAATTCATAATTTAAAAAAAAATTAATATTGAAAAATAATTATATTTATTAAAATCTTATTATATATATAAATAATTATTAAAATAAATTTAAATTTAAATTTAAAAAGATTTGAACATATAATTTATTATTTATATATTATACTTATTATATGAAATCTAAAATTCTAATAAGTTTAAAAATTTGTAAAGAAAAAAATGCATTTTTATCCTACATTTCCAAAACTAAGATGGGATAAGAGTGTAGTTGTTTTTTTCCAATTATATATTATATTTTTTAATATTTTAGAAAATTTGATGGTTGAGATCATTTCAACTGTCTTGCATTCTTCTTTGCAACTTTCAACCATTGACTATGAAAAGTAGGTTGTGACTTCATATAAAGAACATCTTTCACATAATTATTCAAAAAATTATTTAATGTATAAAATTTATTTTCTAAAATCAAACTATATTGTTTTTTTCCTTCACAGCCAACACATTATTTATTATTTTAAATGACAAATCCCTTTTATCCTCCAAAATATCCTACATAATGCTATTTACTTGTAGACATTTAGTTTTGTTTTAAAAAACCATGAATAAAACAAACTTTACTAGCTTATGGATAAGCAATCTAGTGGCCTTCTATTGCCATGTCCCCAAACACACTACATACCATCCGCATTTTGAGCTGCATGTCTTCTGGGTATCGTCCATTATGAATAGTTTAAAGAAGCAGTTGTACCTTGTCTCATGCTAGCAGAAACATCTTTCAGGTAGTTGAAACATTCCTTACCCCATGCCTGAAAATAAATTTTTACTCCCAACCATATTTTTGTTTAAACACCAGTTTGGAAAAATCTTCTATGATACCCTAAGATCTACTTTTCCCTTGTTGTGAATACATTATAGCAACTGTTGTAGGGAGATTGGTTTTGAGTTATTTTGTATTCTGCTCTGACACTAAGTTCTAAAATTTTCTAACATTTTGATGTCTATTTGCTATTATGATAAATGAAGGGAAGATTAGGAAAGTGAGATGGATGGCACACAAATGCAAATGCAATGCAAGTTAGAAATCTTGTTATTGCAAAAGACCTTGAACAGGTTGAGCTCTTTGAGAAAATTAGGAGTGCTCTGAACAAGGCTATCTCTAAGAGTTTACTTAGAAAATTATAGGCATAGAATATGTTTCAGACCTTTAGTAAATATAGATTTTTCTTTTATATGTTTCATTTGGCTCAAAAGAATAACTCTATTTAACATATATTTCATGATTTTCTATAAAAATCATTTCAATCAATGGTTACAATATATACAATGAAGACATTTTGGGTTGGTGATGTCCATTGTTGGGTTGTTGTGAAGTCTTACAGACTAATTCTAAGTTGTGGCTATGAACTCTGGATTATAATAATCCTACACTTTTCATTACAGTTCACTATGCTAAAAACTTATATATTAAATTGTTGTTACTTAGCATGTGGTCAAATCTCATATGAGCACATGGGTCCAATTACACAAAAAAGACTAGAGACATGGGGCATTTCTTTATGTTATCATATATCTTCTAGGGAGTAAAGATACAACACATTTATATATCAGAACAGGATTTAGTCCTTTTCTAGCTTTTACCAATACCATGCAAAGGAAGTCCAATTCAATAGAATTTTGGGTGGTAGAAATTACTAAGTCCAATCCAGTTGGAGATTGGAGTGAAGCAGACCTCATAACCAAGTCCAAAGTTCAAGTTCAACCAAGAAGAAATGATCAAAAGTTTTAAGTTTGAACTATAACTCTGAATGAAAGTGTCTGTAGATGTTATTATCCGAACTCAATCATAGGGCTAAAATTGGACAGAGATTTGCAAACTTAATAATCTGATATTGAGAAACTACAAATTTAATTTATATGAAGAATTAAATTTCTTGAAGTAAAAATCAATATTTTTTAAATTAAAATAAATATTCAGTTAATCTGGAAATTGTGGAGAGAAGGTGGTCTTCAAAAAAAGTGCACAAAAAATTCTAAAGTGCAATATAGATTTTTTTAGAAGAGTATAATGTTATGCATAGCATAGCAAGCTATAAAAATTGGTAAAGAAAAAACTCATCTTTTTCTATGTGTGGGGAAATTTTTCATGGAGGGGAAGGAACTTCTCTATTTTGAGAATATTTAAGATGAGATAAGGAAAGTTGTTTGTGGAGGGAATGCTATAATCCTATCTTATTCTAATGCACATTTTAGATTTTGTTATGGTCTGTTGTTTTCTTAGTTTATTAGACCTACCCCTGTATGATTTATTTCCGATTATGGAGGAGTTGATAATGCCCTATAAATATGTTCTCTATGGTATATAATAGAAGACAGGAAACAAAGAACTGGTGAAGTCATAATTTAGCTGAAATGTCAAAAGTTTAAAAGTAAGTAATAAAACAAAGATAACATTATTACCTTTCTGTTCAAATGCATTCAATTCTTCAACATGCAGTACTCTTCAAACTGTTTTTTTTTTTTTTTAAAGGGTAAAAACTTTATTGAAAATCAGAAGAGAAGATTACAAAAAATCCAGGCCACAAAGACCCGTCAACAGCAACAAAGCAACATCCATCAACCTTCCTCATTGTGACCATCCCCATCTTTAACCAGAATCCCTTCTAAATCCTGGCGGAGCTCCTGGGGAACTTGCTCCCATCCATCAATCTTCCAACCGAGAAGATTCTCAGAAGCCCACTTAGCCAAACAATCAGCAGCCCTATTCCACTCCCGCGGAATATGCACAAAGGATATAAACTCCATCAAAGAACTAATCTGTAAAATCTGTTGCACCATTCCAGCCAGCTGCCAGCTAACATCAGACACCGTCCGATTATTTATCAAACCAATCAGAACCTGAGAATCAGATTCACAAATAACCCTGCGCCAACCCAAAACATAAGCCCTCTCAAGAGCATAGAGAATCGCCAAACCTTCCATAAGGTTGATAGAATGCACCCCTTCGTGAGCAGAGAAGAAGAAAACCACAGAGCCCGAAGAATCCCGACCAACTCCACCAATTCCAGCAGGACCAGGGTTGCCTCTTGAAGAACCATCAGTATTGATCTTCAAGATACCATCTGGAGGGGGCATCCACCTGCCCAACCTTTGTACCTTTTGTTTCCCCCTCCTTCCCCTCTTGACGCAAGCCGAAGCTGAAGACAACCCCTGGATTCCAAGTCTCTCCACCTTCTCAGCGTCCCCTTTGTCTAAAGGGAAAACCACCTCACACTTAGCTTCCACCGTCTCCTGAATCATAGCCCTTACTCTTTGCCAAACTTGTTGGACTATCAACCTTTCACCCCGAAAAATTCTACGATTTCGTTCTAGCCAGATCTGCCACAATATGAAAGTAGGGCCTACATACCACACCTCCTGCAGGAAAGAGGTCCCAGAAGGAGGTCTACCAACACTGTTCCAAAACTCCACCAGTGAAGAGGCATGAACACACGGGATTCTCCAGGCCTCCCACCAAATATGCCAAAGATGCAACACAAAAGGGCACTGAAAAAACAAGTGGGAAGAATCCTCCTCCGCTACCCCGCACAAAACACAAATAGAAGGGCCTTGAAACCCCCTCTTCTGAATATTGTCCCACGTCAAGCACCTGTTCCAGGCCAAGGTCCAAAGAAAGCAATTACACTTTGGCCAGGAGAACTTATTCCACACTCTCTTCCACCAGTGAACCTCCCCCCCCTCAAGCCTATGAGATAACAATCTCTGATATCCAGAAGCAACAGTAAAGACACCCTTAGGATTAGGAGACCATGAAAGAACATCCTTCTCCTGTAGGGAACTACAATTCCTGTTGGAGAGGATTTTGTGCAACTCAGCACAGTCCTCCTCCATACCAACATCAGGCCACTCGCCAGGGCTCTTCCATCGCACCATTCTCAGCTGATCTCGGGCAAAGGAGGACTTAAAATCACTCACCCTTGACCAACCAGCTTCGAGGAACCGCTGGCATAAAGCTGCCAAGTTCGGAAACTGGGAAAGAATGGGGGGACAACCATCCCAAGAATCAGACCAGAAGAGAGTGTCTGTCCCCCTTTTGCAAATCCAAAAAAGGCCATCCTTTATGAGCTCAGCCCCTTTCTTGAGAGTACACCAAATCACTGAACCTTTCCCCCTCAAGGAGTACCAGGGGATATCACACTGAGGGATCCCTGGAAAATACTTATGAGATAAAATTCTAGCCCAGAGATGATCCTGCTCCACACACCAGCGCCAATACAACTTAGCAGCTTGAGCCACGCTGGACAGCAAAGACTGCCTTTAACCAAGCCCTCCGAACTGCTTCGGGCTACAAACAGTATCCCACTTGACAAGACTCCATTTGGAAGATTGTAGGCTACCAGCCCATAAAAACTACCTAGCAAGAGAATCCAACTCCTTAATGAAACTCACCAAGGCAACCTGGATCATGCATCTGTAGATGGGGAGAGCCTGCACCACAGACTTGAGCAATTGAACACGCCCAGCAAAGGACAACCATCTGTGGGTCCAATGATTAACCTTCACACGAAATTTATCCAATATATTTTGCCAAGAATCTCTATGAGGTCTTCCAACAGAGATCGGAATACCAAGGTAGGTCAAGGGGAGAGACCCAATCTGAAATCTCAAAATGTGAGCAATCCTCCTCTGAATGGTCACAAGAGTGTTAAAGAAAAAGATGGAGGACTTTTCCTCATTTATCAATTGGCCCGAGGCATTAAGATAAACATCCAACACTTTACGCATATTAGTAGCTTCCCTGATAGACGCCAAACCCATCACAGCTGTGTCATCCACAAACTGCAAATGAGACTGTGAAGGTAAGCCACCATTCCATCTCCATCCCGAAATAAGCCCCAGCTCCACATGCCTTCTCATCAAGCGTCCCAGACCCTTAGCAAGAAGGATAAACAAATAGGGAGAGAGGGGGTCTCCCTGGCGCAAACGCCGAGATGCACCAAAAAGCTCTGAGTGTTCACCATTGATTAACATAGAAAAGGAAGTTGTAGTAACACAGCTCATTACCCATCTAATCCAATCTTCTCCAAAACCAAAAGCGCCAAGAATCTTCTGAAGGAAGGACCACTGAACTCTGTCGTAAGCCTTAGCCATATCCAGTTTGATAAACATTGCCTTAACCTTGGAAGTGGCCATAGAATGGATAGTTTCAGTAGCAATCACCACCCCATCCACAATTTGCCGACCCTCCACAAAACCGCCCTGTTCCTCAGAAATCAACACTGAAAGCCACTTTTTCAACCTGTCAGCCATCATTTTAGAGATAATTTTATAAATCACATTGCACAGAGAGATAGGTCAAAATTGCGTTAACCTATTAGCACCCTCACACTTGGGAATGAGAGCAAGGAAGGTGGAATTGAGAGCCCGAAGCATTTGCTTATTTGATTGAGACTCCTGCACAACTGCTAACAAGTCCCATTTGATAATATCCCATAACTCTTGGAAGAACTCAATCGGAAAGCCATCCGGGCCAGGGGCTTTCCCCTTCTTCATCTGAAACACTATACCCTCCAGTTCATCAAGCGAGATGTCACTCATAAGATGCTCATTCATTTCTCTAGAAACAAGAGAAGGGATACATGACAGGACTTGAATTTCCTCATCGAAACTCCTTCGCTCCTCCTCCTTGAATAAAGAAGCAAAGTATTGAACTGCTTCGTTAGAGATCTCCTGAGAGGAGGAAAGCTGCTCACCCCTGTCATTCACTAAAACAGAAATAGAATTGCCATGTCGCCTGGCCTTCACCGAATTGAAGAAGAAGGCAGTATTCTTATCTCCTTCCAGTAACCAATCAACCCGGGCCTTTTGTTTCCAAAAAATTTCTTCCCTTAGCTCACACTCCTCCAACAGCTTCAGAGCCTTGGCTTCTTCCAAAAGCAGCACTTCAGTCATCCCATCCTCCCTAATCATCCTCGTAATACCAGCCAGCTCTGCCTGAGCAGTAGCCTTAGCATGGAAAATGTTTCCAAAGCAATGTCGATTCCATCGTTTGAGTTGATACTTGACAAATTGAAGTAACTTAGCAAAAGTATACATTTTAGTACCATAGGAAGGTCTACCATACCTCCACCATTCAGCCACGTAGTCATGAAGAGAGGGATCCCTAAGCCACATAAGCTGGAATTTAAAAGGAGGAGACCGAGGCACACGAGTCGAAGAGATCGCGAGCTTGATAGGCCAATGATCTGAACCCCTCTAGTCCAAGATTTCAGACATAGAGGACCACAAACCACCAACCCAGTAACAAGAAACCATAAAATGATCAAGACGCTCAGCAATGCAATCCTCCCCAATCCTCCGATTAGTCCAAGTGAACTGGCCATTACTAGGCTTGATATCAACCAGATTTAGAGCTGAAATGTTATCCTGAAGGAGAAGAGCAGAAGGCTCCAGCCTCGCAATACCACCTCGTTTCTCATCCAACTTAGAGATAGCATTAAAATTCCCCGCCATTATCCACGGATGGTAAGGAGCCATACTTCTAACAAACCTGATATGGGTCCACAATAATTGCTTACCAAGAAGCTCAGGAGGCGCATAAATATTGGAGAAAAATACAGCCTCCCCTGACTCAAAGCAGGAAGCAATCATGGAGAGAGATGACTTGGAGGACATCCACCAAAGCGGAGAAATCTTCTGAGGATTCCATAAACAAGCCACTCCCCCAGAAGCCCCCTGCGCGCCAATACATTGGCACTCACCATTCCCCCAGAGCTTAGGCATCAAACCAAACATACTTTCAACCGACAGCTTAGTCTCCTGGAGAAAGAGCACATCAGGAGATTGACTTCTAACCAAATCACGAACAACTTTTTGTCGAGGGCCACTGTTCAAGCCCCTTACATTCTAAGATAAAACAATCATTTCAAGGGGCTTGAAAAGAGAGAGTCCAAGGTCTTAACCGACCCTGACTCCACCAAGTTCTCCCCTATCATTCTGATCTTTTCCACATCCTTCTTCCTGCCAAGCTTAGAGACCTTTTCCGTCCCTCCTTTTTTTAGATCCTTCTGAAGAATTCCCAAATGAGAAGACAACTTATTATTCTTACCTAATTCCAAGCCCGAACCCCGAGAGTGGTGGGCCGAAGCGTCTTTGCTTTTTTCTGGAACAGCAACATAGCTTGGTTCCTCCGGAGCCCTCAACTGATGGTTTGATTCCAAAATCCCAGTCTCCTCAACTTGTGGAGGACAAAGAACCTCTGAACAGAGCCCTTCAAGCCCTAGATCTTTCCCATCCTACACTACATTTGGTAAACCCGTATGCACCTCCTGCTGAGAAACTTGCCCTATCTGAACAGGAGACCCCTGCTGTTCAACTTCCATAGTCCCTTGATCCAAGTCCACCAAACCCGGATTCACTTCCTGCTGACTAAAATCATCCAATACCTCGAATCTATTAAAAGTGTCCTCTTCTTGCCTTTCTTTGAGAGTCCTTTTCTGCCCCTTATTTCGATTCCGATTCCTGACCGGAATAAAACCACCCTCCCCGGCACCACCTTCCAGAATAGGACCCTTACCCTTATCCGACCCAGAAGGATTCTTAGGAGGGTGTGAAGCATTAATCTCCAAAGGCTTGGCCCTTGGACATCTACGCAGTAAGTGGCCATATTCATGACACAACCGACATCTAAAGGGTAAGGTCTCATAATCAAGTTGTTGAACCCATGAGTGAGAGCCTGCACTCACTTCAAGAGAATCTGGCAAAGGTTTACTTAAATCGATTTCCACACAGAATCGAGCAAATGTCATTACCTTTTTGAACTGCGTCTGCTGCGATGAACCAACGGGTTTACCAAGCATTGAGGCAAGAAGATGCAGAACATCTTCACGCCAGCATTCGACCGGTAGCCTTGGCAATCTAACCCAGACAGGAACTCGACTGGGAATCTCCTCGGCCAGATTGAAACCCGCATGCCATGGCTTGATAAACAAGCCCACCTGATTGTAAAAATAAGGGCCTCCTTCAAAAACCTTGATCCTATCTGCCAAGCAATCAAACGTGACCATGAAATAGTTATTGGCTAGGAGCCGAATCTCCATCTCTCCTACTGGCATCCAAGTCCTCCTAGCCCAGGACTCCAAAATTTGCAACGAAATTTTCAAACCCAAAAATTTGCAGTACAATGAATGGCGTGAGTAGTACTCAATATCTTTAGCAAGCATCTCCATCGGGATCACCACATTCGACCTCTCTTTACTCCTTTCAAGGCATCCATTAATCTTGGGTACACGAAACCCTCCTGACGAACCAGCCTTAGTCTTCTCCAAATTATGAGAAAATAACCCATTACCATGAAGATGAGCCCCCGAAGGAAAGGGATTCGAGCCAAGAGCGGCACAGAAATCTAGCTTAGTTCCCTCCCCCGAAGGTTCCCCAAGCTCCATTGGGGAAAGGATGAGGCTCTACCCAAACCCACACCCTTCAGCTAAAAGCACACCACAGATCACTGGACAAAACCCCACGCAGCCAAAGAAAAGCGATCTGCAACAAAGAAAAAACCCACCCCCCGTAGTCCTCAAACGCCCCCACCACAGAGCAGCCCCCAGCCATCACCGATCTGCAAAGAATTCTGCGCATGCAAAAGGAAAAGCAGACATGCACGCAGCCTCACAGGCTGCGCGCAGTCTGTCCCGCGCCCAGGCTCATTGCCATCTCCTTCGTCCTCCTGAATCTTCGACTCAGTCGTAATTCAAATATTAAATAAATAATAATCAGTACTCTTCAAACTGTTATCTGCTGCAACTAGTTTCTATTATTCTCTATATTTGTGACTGTAATTATAGGGAGTTTGGTGGTGATCTACAATGATATAGATAAATAAATTTGTTCCAGTCATTAATACTTTCGTTGGCTATAAAAATTTCATTAATAACACATAAAAAAATATAATATTTGTTTTTAACCATCAAATTACACAAGATTTTATCTGATGATAATGACGAGTGGATTGATAAGACATCTGAGAAGATATTTCTTATGTCAATTCATCTATAGTTATTGCAAGTAGGAAGTCCACTTAGCTTGCAACCCCATCTACTTGCTGGAGGTTTTGCAAATGGGGTTGCAAGCTAAGTGGGTTTAACCTTGAGGAAAACTCTGTGGTTAAGTGCGCTTGAGCTGGAGCAATACTGGGATGGGTGACCTCCCGAGACAACCCAATGCTTCACCTCTATGAGCATCACCTAGATGCAATGAGTGCTAAGTGGGTCATTCATTATCATGAGAGATGGGTTCTTGTGAACCACTACTCATGAAACATGGGTTAATGAGTTTAACTCGAAAACTACACGGTTGAATCCTGATAGCAATATCATAATTTGACACGCTATGGAAAATACCTCCTACTTATCACTTGATGAGCTAAAGGGGCTCTATAATGAATGGTTCATAAGGCACAACACTTGCTGAAGGTTTTGCAAATTGGGTTGCAAGCTAAGTGGGCTTAACCTTGAGGAAAACTCTGTGGTTAAGCATGCTTGAGCTGGAGCAATACTGGGGTGGGTAACCTCCCAGGACGGTCCAGTGCTTCACCTCTGTGAGCATCACCTAGATGCAATGAGTGCTAAGTGGGTCGTTCATTATCATGAGAGATGGGTTCTTGTGAACTACTACTCATGAAACATGGGTCAATGAGTTTGACTCGAAAACTACACAGTTGAATCCTGATAACAATATCATAATTTGACACGCTGTGTAAAATACCTCCTACTTATCAATAAAAAAATATTATCAAAGATTTATTCAAATGTGATGAAAAAGTTATTAGTGTTGATAAGGGCATATCATTGTTTATTAAAATGTTTTGTTCATTATTAAAAATTAATATTCACGCCCTTTGCCATTGTAAAATACCACTCAAACATTAATTTAAGTTTCATGTTGAGTGTGTGAAGCCAAATTTCACAACCCCGGCACCATTCTCCTCCGCACCGGTGCCAAAGTGGAGACCGTCGACCAGGGTTCAGACTTCCATCAACCGTAAATCAAGGTGGGTTGTTTCTCTGATATTATACTTGGAAATGCTCCTACATTCATTTAGTGCGAACTGCTTAACCAAACGCCTCAAAGAACTACTCTTATGACTGCCACGATTGCAGGATATTAACGAAATGGATTTAAAACTTTGGACGTAGGTATTGATACCCATCAAAGCATAATAGTGGTGAATTACAATTTGTAAAATGTGGAAGCATCGACATTCCCCAACGCGTTTGACTGAACGCCTCGTGGAATACCCTGAAGACAATGCATGCGATCTGTTTGACAAAATGCCTCAAAGAAATTTAGTTTCATGGGAGCATGTAAAAGACGAAGCAAGGTACAACTTGTTTGACAGAATGCGTCAAAGAAATGTTGTCTCATCGAGTGTCGGGATTGCTAGAATGATAAGCTGCTCTAGCTGCATATGAAGATGATTATAGGAAACAATTTGTGAGATGGAAGGCTAAGTCTGATGGAAGATACAGTTTAGGTTAACTACAAAGATTCATATTGGAGTGGTATGCATGCGATTTCATCTATCTTCCAAGGTTGGCATATCAGAAAGAATCTACCTGCCAAATTTGAAGGAAAGATGCATCAATTTCATGTTGATTTCATTGTTCTTAAACAAGAGAGTATTGAATGTAAGGAAACTCTACTTCATACCATCTTTCCGGACAAAAGTGGCATGACAGTATTAAATGAAAAGGAAGAAGATTTAATGACTATCAAGAACGTGGTGTATGCTTTAACAACTACTTGCCTGGCACCTAAAATTGCACATTTTCATAGGGAGGATTTCTATGAAGATTGTTTACAGGGATAATTAGATATGCTGATCGTTATAACCTTCAACAATCTGAGACCGTGGAGTCATTGTTTGTGTTGCACCGCACAACTCAGAGTCCCCAATATTAGGAGTTGGGTTGCAAAATATTTCAAACTTTTGTGTTCGGCACTAAAGTTGTTTCTGGAGGATATATTTCGCCAAATGATGCGACTATTTTCCCACTTTGAAGAAGAGATAAAATGGGGACTTCAGGCAAGACACTAAAGTATCTTTACTTGCTATTTGGTGACACTAATTTTCTCTTTCACAATAGGTTTTTCTCCAATACAGAAGTACATTTCTTACCAATCAGCAGAAAGGGAGTTGAAAATGATAATACATCCCAAACTGAGGCTTCTTATTATGTTTAAAAGCATATTCTCACTACCCTAAAATTGGCTTGAAGTGCATAAATTAATGTTTTGAGATTGTTTTATCTTAGCCCTCTTGGCAGGATCTCTTAGTGGAGGAAGAACTAGAGCATCTGGTCATGGAAACAAGACAAAAAAATTTAGTGGAGATACAAGCTCCATGTAAGAGGAGTGAATGCACTATAATAGTATTTGATAAACAAGGGGGAAGATGGTGGGTTTTTGTATTGAACAAGTTCATGTACCCTTGAAGGTAATTAATGCAGAGGAGTAGAAGAATCGGGTGCTATTGGCATCAAATGATGGGAATAGAGTTGTTCTTGTGATGGTAATTGACCCTCTAAGCCATTGAAAAGTTGCATAACCATATTTTCATGGTGGAAAAACTGCAGATCATAGAGGGACATTAAACTGTTACTGTATCCATGCAAATTGTTGTGAAGAAGCTAGAAGAACATTTACAAACATTCATCCACAACTAGAAATATGTCATTCACAAACAAAACATAAATTTATCATCAACTTAATGAGTTGATTAATGATAAAAGGCTCCTATGGTCCCGTCCAATATTCATCTAACTCTAGATGTACAGCAGATCAATACAAGACTATGACCCATGAAGTTTATAGATTGTGTTGAGAAAATGTCCTAACCTTGCTTTGTTTTTTAATTATTAATTGACAATTTGTAATTATCTTTTACTTGTCATGAAAGTTGCTAAATGCAACTATGACAACTTGCAATTTGTTTTTAATTGTCAAATTAGATAGAGCATGAAAAGGGGAAGTTAAATGTGAGCTTGAAAAAAAGATAAAACAGATTTTTTAGTTGCATGTGCACATTACTAAAAAATCTATAAAATCACAAGTTGGAAGATTAAGTTTCCTTTCTTTGTAGTTTATGCCTAAATGGTTTTAGAAACCATTCTTGATTTGTGTTTTCCCTCGTGCGTATATATTTAGTGCTTGAGTTAAAGGGAAAACAAATTAAGTTGCAAGTTGTTGAAGCCATGAAGTATTGTAGTGATTCAGAGAGAAGTTGTATTGATGTAACTCATTTGAAGGATTAATACAAGTTTTGGATCTCTTTGGGTGTGGAGTTTTTTCTTGCAAAGGGTTTCTCCATATAATTCTTGAGTTATGATTTGCATCTTTATTGTAATCTAGTTTCAACTATGATTTATTACTATCTGTTCATTTCGATACATAAAATTATCTACATATTTTCACTGTAATAATTTATCATGTTTTTCAACAGTTGGTATCAAACCCAAGTTGGCTTGATTATAGAAGGGGACACCTTTCATGGAGTGTTTGATTGGGTTTTTTGCTATAGTGGGAGTGTGTTGTGTTTTCTTGCAGTTTCAAATTCAGTGTGATAAGAGATCATGGCTAGCTCATCTTGGTTGGACATTGAAAAGTTCAATGGTATTGGATATAAGTTTTGGAATTTAAAGATGGAGTATTTTGGAGTTGATCATGTGCTTTTTTTTACAATGATATTCAATAGTAGAATTTGGCAAATAAATGACTACGTGACTAAAACTTTTAGTCAAATGACTAAAATTTCTAGTCATGTGACTAAAAATGACTAAATTCTACTAATTTTTTGCAATTCACAAGTATAAATGACAAATTTGGTCATCGGGTAAAATCAAAACTAAATAATTGGTCAAACAAATAAAAATGACTAAATAAATGACTATTACTCTATTCTTTTTTTCTTTCAAATTTGATCATAATCCATAGAGCCTAAGCCCCCCTCATGAGACCCCTACCTAAGCGGGCCATTTGGCTGCCTAGGTTGCTTGGTGCACCAAAAATACCTATTGCGTGGAAGACATTGCCTCTCAGTGCAATCTTAAGGCCTTCACATATTTTATAAAAAAAAATTAACGTTTACATTCTTTAACTTTTATTACTCATTACGTTAATGAATCATTAATAATGACTATGATTTGAAGCCAGTTTGATTTTCTTGTTGTGTTAGCATGTCAAATGTATCAAAGAGCAATTGTGATCAATTTCACTATTACAATACAATATAATATATTTAATATTATAATATAATATAATATTTCTATTATATAATATTATATTATAGTAAAATATAATATATTACAATATATAATCTAATATAATATATTAATATTATATATTATATAATATAATATATTATAATATTATAAATTATAATATAATATATTAATATAATATTATAATATATTTAATAATATGCATTGCAATTTATTAAACTTTGAATTCCATTTTAAAGTCTTTTTTAGCATGCAAAAAATGGCGGGAAAATTGGGGCGTGAAAATTTTCATTTTAATAAACATACTCTAAAACCCTCATCAAAACCTTATTTACAAGTTGCAGCTCACCAAATTGGAGAAGTGAAAGCTAAATACCAACGGGAAGATTTTGGAGGAGTAGAACCCAACAGTGGCGAGGAACGCAATAAAAAGAGGCAAAAGAACAGTCAGAAAAAATGATGAACAATAGAGATTTATTTAATTGTCTTGCATTGCTACAAACACAAGATAGCCATTGATACGCAATACAGGTTGCCTCGTTCATAGAAGGAATGCCTTCGACATAGGATAGCCATGATGGAGTGCTAGTGATTGGCAGAAGTCATTTGCTTGCTCAAAAAGTTGTTTAACCTAATCATGCTATATGGTAGCAAGTTGTCAACACAATTCAACATATATTTTCTTTTATTATTATTATTATTATTATTATTATTGTTGTTGTTGTTGTTGTTGTTGTTGTTGTTGTTGTTGTTGTTGTTATTATTATTTTAGCTTTCTTTTACTGTGAAAGGTGAAAAGCAATTGATCCCATTTTCGCTACAAGAAACCCCTGCAAGTGTATCTATGGTTTATTTTCTTATTAGGATCTTGTTGTAATTTTCATTTTAATAAACATACTCTAAAACCCTTGTCGAAACCTTATTTACAAGATGCAGCTCACCATATTGGAGAAGTGAAAGTTGAATACCAACAAGGAAGAGTTTGGAGGAGTGGGGAAAGCAGCAAAAAATGACATAAAACATAGGTATTTTGGCCATATTTTCATTTTAATAAACATAATCTAAAATCCTCGTTGAAACCTTTGTTCATTTGCATTTGCATACTTCTTTTATTCTTTTTGCAAAGCTATGGAACTCTTGTTGCCTTTGATTTTTCGCTCTATTTTTGAAAGCAAGCTATGGCTTCTACAGCATATGGATCTACTCTTTCTGGCTCATAGGTTTTTTTTCCTTTTGCTTGCTAGTTGGCAATTGCATTGGAGAAGAGAGTCATGGACTTTGCATCAAAGAAGAGAGGCATGGAATTGGGAAAGGGGGATGCCAAAGATGCAGTGAAGCAAGCCTTGTGCTTTCTTTCTAAACATGCACAGGAACAAGCTAGGAAAGAGGTGACGAAGATAGATATAAAAGAAGGCTTGGCTCTATACTTGGGGCTTGCCCACAACTTACACCAAAACGCCATTTCTATGGGAACGAAAATCACTATTGCTAACTAGGCAGTTGTGAAAGGCATTATTGAACTGATTGTGCAATGGGCGATTTGGCCCTATCTCCTTTATTCACCATCACCAAACATACATTGTTTGAATGCTCAGATTGATCTTCCTAGTTAATATCTAACGTAGGCCTTAAATCAATCAATTTGGGTGCTCTATGATTAATTTCTAAGGGTTTTGAGTTTCTATGAAGATAGTGCTTCTAATGTTAAGTGGCATAGAAGTAAATTCAATTCTTTTTTACAACATTAACGATTTAAGCATCTATAATGGGAAATCTCACAGAACCATTGAAACTGTATCTTGTCATTTTTTTTTTAAATTCTTGGCAATGGAAATTGAGATCTTGGCCATATTTTCATTTTAATAAACATACTCTAAAACCCTCGTCAAAATCTTATTTTTTAGGTTGCAACTCATCAAATTGGAGAGGTGACCTCATCAAATGGGATGGTAGGGTTGCTTTGAATTGGGTGATATATGCACCACAAATAATATAACTAAATCCATGAGATTTTGTTAGAGCTTGAAAAAGTCTGATAAAGTATTTCAAATTTCAACTTCATTGATTTTGCTTATTCCTTTACTACTTTTAGTAGTTATCTTTCTCCACCCTTTAAAATCATCATACTGGATGAGGAAGATTCAATGACAGAAGATGCTCAGGTATACAATTTTCTTATATCTATGCTATGAATAAAATTTATTAGTTTTATATTTCGTTTACCTTTATTGTGTGAAATATGTTTGCATAAAAAGTACCCACAATGAGAAGCATTTTACTTAACAATTGATAGAATACCTCCATGAAGACACACTCTAAAGTTACAAAATTCTATTTCATTTGCAACTATGTTAGTAGGTATTATATCTGTACTTTTTCCTTTTTGCTATCTATATAGTGAAAAGGAAATCTAAAACTTCAGAAGTATAACAGTTACATCTAATTTTGATACATTCACTATATCTAGCACCTAAGTTTAGGGTGCCATAGTTGGAAAAGGAAAAGAAAATGTTTGAATTTTATCCTCTATATTATTTGAATTTTCTGAGTTTTGATGTACAAATTTTGAAACCAAGTATTTTCAGGCCACAACTCCAAATTGAAGAAGTGAAAGGTGAATACCAGCGAGGAAGAGTTTGGAGGAGCTGAAACCAATAACGGTAGGAAAGCAATGGATTTGCAAGGGGATTAAATGGGTCAAGCCCCTATAGGAGGCAGTTGCCCTTCCAAAAAGACTGCAGTTAAGGAAGGGGAAAACAGTATAAGTATATAAAAATAGAAGTATTTTGTTTATATAGTGTTTGTAAGTTGTACAATGTCACTAAGACATTGAATGCAACCAATGGTATTTTGATTTTCCAATGAGGCTTAATGAAGTAAATTTTTAGAATGGTTTTTTTTCCACTCATAAATACTGTGTTGTGGCTCCTCTTGATTTGTAATATGTTTTTGTTTGTGTCTGATCAATCATATTTGTTCAAGCATTTTAGTCTTCATTTCATGGTGCTTCTTCAACATTTGAATATCTATGATACTTGAAGTTTATATGCATAAATTTGTGAGGATTAATTAAGTTAGATTTGATTTGTAATGACTAAATATATTACTAAAGTAATGATTGAATTAATGACTAAATACATGACTAAATATATGACTACCATGACTAAATAAATGACCAGTTAACAACAATCAATGACTAAATATATGACTAAATAAATCACTACCATGGCTAAATAAATGACCAGTTAACAACAATCAATGACTAAATTAATGACTAAATAAATGACTAAATCAATGACCAAATCAATGACCAAATCAATGAATAGATAAATGACTAAAATAGTTTAGTCATGAATTTGGTCATGTTATAAATGACCAGAAATAAACCTCTAATGATCACGTGACCAAAATTAGTCATTTATATGCAATTTTTAGTAGTTTATTTAGTCACATATTGTTTTTTTTATACTAGTGATTGATCTGGAACTCTTATTTGACAATATGTGTATATCTTCTTTTTTGGCAGTTTTGTTCCTTTACCTTGTGGTCATGTGTAGTGAGAATGTGTTCATGTTGGATCATGGGTAGAGACATCCCATTCACATGGATAAATACTCTCGATTTGGGTTACAAAATGGAGTGCTTATGTTGGATTCATGGTTTTAGCCCTTAGATACATGAAAGCACTGGAAGATAAGCCACTAACCTCTTTGTGAGTTGGTGAGCTAATATGTTTCATAATTTATAAGCTCTTGGAAAACTTGTTTTTTCATATTGAGTTGTAGTTTACTCTTGATTTCAGCTATGGGTTTGTAGATTTGTTCTTATTCCATTATTTAGATGACATGTTTGATGTGAATATTTGGATATTTAAATAGATTTTTAGATTACATAAATGGTTTTCCATGTTTTACATGTTAACTAAAATATGTGGTATGTGGATATTTGGTGAGACTATATTCAAGGAATTTTGGATGAAGATAGTTACAGATTTGCATGGCTACTTGGAGGGTTCTTATTGATCTATGGTTACTCTTATGGGTTTGTTTAGCAAATCAGATCTAGTGTTGATTATGGTGTTTGAGTCTTGGAAATCCACATTTTATACCTGATTATCTATGTTTTGCATGATACTAATGTGCCAGGTTGAATCTAATTTTCAGTTATTTGAGATTGGAGCACTAATTATGTATTTCTCCTTTGAGATGATGTATATATGAAAATGTTGTAAAATTTTATGATGTGGATTTTGTTTGGTAGGCCTTATTCTTTGTCACCCTTATTACATTGGTATGCTTATTGCCGTGAGAGATGGTTGTTGAGAGTACCTGATAGAGTTGTTCATTTGAATCTATAATAGTATTTTATAGTGCATGTGAAGCTTTGTTCACTTTTAGTAGAGTGTTGGCAATGATATTGGTCATGATACCATGTATAGCTTAGTTTTACTTCTAGTGGGAGCTTTACACAATTACATAATGTGTTTTATCTTCTTTGTTTCAATATTTTGGTTCTAAGTTGTTGCTACAGTATATAGTGAGCCATGGATAATCTTTGATTAGAAGATGGATGGTCTTTTTCAATGGTTGTTGGTGTCATAAGGATCTCTTGGATTTTTTCTTTGGATTGCAGTGAGATTTATGACATCTTTGACTCTATTGAAAAAAGATCATGTGTGACATTTATATCTTCTTGGTTTAGAGATTGTGGTTGTACCTTACCTATTGGGAGCTCATGGTATTAAGTTCTTTGATTGCATTGGGGCCATGGAGGATCTTCAGTTAGAAGATGGTTATTATGATATTTTGGAGAGCTTGATCTTTTAGTTTCTCTTTATGCTTTTTGCAATGTTAGACAAGTGGGAGAATGTTGAGAAAATGTCTCAACCTTGCTTTGCTTTTTAGTTATTAATTGATAATTTGTAGTTATCTTTTACTTGCCATGAAAGTTTCTAAATGCAACTATGACAACTTCCAAAGTGTTTTTAATTGTCAAATTAGAAAGAGCATGAAAAAGGGAAGTTAAATGTGAGCTTGAAAAAAAGATAAAACAATTTTTTTTAGTTGCATGTGCACATTACTAAAAAAATGGATAAAATCACAAGTTGGAAGAGGAAGTTTCCTTAATTCTTTGTTATTTATTCCTAAATAGTTTTAGAAACCATTTTTGATTTGTGTTTTCTCTCATGCATATATATTTAGTGCTTGAGTTAAAGGGAGAACAAGTGAAGTTGCAAGTTGTTGAAGCCATGAAGTGTTGCAGTGATTCAAAGAGAGAAGTTGTATTGATGTAACTCATTTGAAAGATTAATACAAATCTTGGATCTCTTTGGGTGTGGATTTTTTTTCTAACAAGGGTTTCTCCACGTAATTCTTGAGTTATGGTTTGCATCTTTATTGTAATCTAGTTTCAGCTGTTATTTATTACTATCTACATTTTTTTGTTACAGTAATAATTTATCCTATTTTTCAACAGATTGAGTCTTCCTCTACACCAATGGTCTAGGTTAACTCAAAATTATGAAGATAAATTTTATAATCTATAACTAGAAGAAGCTCAATTCAATTAAAATGTGAAAAATTTATATTAAAATAAAACTTGTCTACAATTATCTTTGAATTTAACATGATACAAAGGTTACTCTTGACATTCATTTGCTTCAATGAGAAAATCTACTAGATTTGAACCAAGCAATTCAAATTTTTCTCGAAGAAACATAAACAATAGAACTAAAATGATATGGGGAGGTCCTCCAATTCCTATCCAACAACAAAGATAATACAAATATTGTATTAAGAAGTACTTCATGGGAAAAAAAATAATTTTGATCTTGTTGAAGGTGTTGAAGTTGACATATCCCAAAACATGAAGATGATTGAGATATTTTTTTCATCCTTGAAGGCGAAGGTGTTGATATTGGAGCATTTCAAGATAGATAAGGAAATGACAAGTAACACAATTTAGTATAGCAAAGGATACAATCCTTGTTGATTTCAAATGAGGATATGGATTTTGTGTTTAGAGAAGGATGTCTCTTCGAGTTACGAGCCAATAGAGTACTTTTGAATTTTCACAAAAAGAAATATTGAATGTTGTAATCAAGCTTGGGGTTCTCTCTGTTGGAGTTTTTTCTTACAACCCCCAATCCTAAGGAAAATCACAATGCCTAAACCAAGGGATCAAGAGGTTAAGACAAAGGTCTTGCACTATCAACACATCAAGGACAAGAAAGGCCAACAAACAAGGCTATAATCAACCTTCTGCACTTTGAGCTCCCTAAGACTCAAGAGGGTGTTCCTATTCAAATATTTGCACTTATAATATGACTTGAACTAGATAACATATTGCATATTTCTAACATGTGGATGGTTCTTAGATGAATGTATACATAGTGTTATACATTTCATTACATTCAGACATGATCCCCTTGCACCTTGAATCCACACTAAGAACATATAAATTAAGAGAAATCTTCATCTCAAACACCACACAGAAGTTACATAAGAATCACATCTAAGCATAGCCTCTGTGTTCTTTAATCTCCATGAAGATACAAAAAACCAAAAATAAGTTAAACATGAAAATGGGAAAGATTCTTTAATATTTTAAATGGTGATTCCTTCCATGGTTTACACAAGAGAATCACACTAGACTAGTGCCTTGTCCATAATAGAGTCAAAATGAAATAACCCATCTGGTAACAACCCAACCACAAAACCAATGACCATAAAACCATTACTGCCTTACAATAATGAGGTCTCTTTAGGACACATCTGCAACATTCTTATAGATCCTGAAATACAACACAATATATTCAACATTTAACTGAGAGAAAAATTTAACCTATTCTTTGAACAAGAGCCATCAACCAAATACTTGCTACATAAAATGTGCACCAAAAACCATTATAATATTTGATTACTTTGATTGAAAATATAATGCATACATTCTAGAGACATTACAGTATGACATAGTTCATCCTAATTTGCAAATTGATTTGCTTTCCATTAAAAAAATGGATTACAACATTGAACTTTGAAATTTGAAGAACTCCTAATTCTAGAGACAATTCCCTGTACAAAAATTACAATATCCTCAACCTAGAGAACTTGGAACCCCCTTACAATGAACAACTTCTCATTAAAGAGAAAAGAGAAGAAAATAGAGAAGGCCTAAAATCAATTTATCATTGATACATGGAACATCTAAGCTCCCTTGATTTGCAACTAGCTAACATTTAGAAGATTCTTTCCACTCTTCATTTTCCCTCTTCAATCTAACTTTATTTTAAATTCTCATGCAAACCTTTTACTAGTGTGTGAAAACACATTTACCAGTTTCATTTTACATGCAAGTGAAAAAAGTTCACTTCTAGGTCAAAACCCATTTACTGACCAGTAGTAAGAATATTCCTTTTAACTTACATTTTAACTTTGTAAATTGATCCACAAAGGCTTCATTTCTACCTTTGCTTCCCTGCAATTAACCTGACATTTATTTTAAATGGAAAATATGTAGCCATCTCATCTACAACTAGTTTGACATTTTGTCAAATACTTATCCTACAACCACTTGCATATACATTCTACTTGCAACCAACTTTTCCTCAATTGAGCTTGCAAATTTTGTATCACCATTTTTACTTGAAACAAATTCAAGATCCCCTTCATTCACTTTGTGTAATGCCCCGTCCCGCAACCTAGAGAACGATGCAACACTGCGGAAGCACAACTATTTTTTTTTTCTTAAAAGGTAAAAACAAGACGAGTAAAGTATCCTACTCTAACCACATACATTCTTTAGGCCACACAATGCATCTACATGTGAACACCATTACTTATAAAATTTAAACCAACCATAGCATATGAATATAAACTCACGATACAACATACAACAAAGCATTAAACCATTGCAAGATAAATCTAACACATAGAAATGTATTGAACATATTTCCACAGATACAACACCACATAACATCCAATACACCATTAAATCCAATAATGAATAGATCATAAATATTATTACGATTACATCACAAAGGTTCACCTCGATACAAATGAGGTACTACAATTATACATAATGATCCACAGTTACAATGAAGAAAGAGAAGAACAACTCCAGAGAACTATACAAGCTCCTCGAACAAGAAGATCCTGCCATCATGAATAGGAAGAGAACTCAACAGTGAAGAAGCATGCCACCCAACCATATGGTACCCGTAGGCCTAGCCCCCATGTTAGGAGATAGTAAAAGGTAACCAAGAAAATCCTACTACCTCTAAACACATACCATATACGAAATACTCACAGTACAGGTAAACAAGAACTATGGTCACATTGCTTCCAAAATCATTGAATCAATTTCAAACACAATACAAATAAACCAATTGTTGTCATAGGAGGAGTGTCATCACAATGGTTAAACTGACTCCCACACGAGTTGTCCTGGGACCACTTTGTGTCTTGACCCTCGTTGAAAGCCACTCCCCTATTGACAACACATAAACTCATACCACACCCAAGGGTAGATAGTGCACTAAAACTGACCACACATAATCAACACACCTCAAAAGGTAACACATCCCTATGGATGTCCAATACTAAATCCAAAACATGCACTACCCAAGAAAGACTCAAAGGGAAAACTATAGTTACAACAATCCCCTTATTACAAATAACAACTCTAGAAGACTTAAATTCTCGTAAAGACAAATACTTCCCCCCAGTTCACAATTACAGAAACACGTTCTTTTTAATTACAATTCAAGAAAATGAAAAATTATATCATTCGGATTTCCTAAATCCATTACAATCAATTTCGCACATTAAAATGCACCATTTAAATATATAATTTCCAACTTATAATTCAATAGCAAATAAAACTAATTGTTCATCTTCTAGTTTACACAGGTTCTCATAAACTTAACTCAATTTCCTCAATAAAATAAATCAATTATTTCAATTAAATTAATCATGCTAGTAACCATTTATTGTAAAATTTAAACACTAAATAAAAATATTTAATTATAAGCAATAGTACTTTTACCAAATCCATTTAAAAATTAATTACAATACCAATTTCCAATATATAAATATATATATATATATATATATATATATATATACATAATATATATCATACATATTATAAATACCATGTATTATATATATCATGTATATAATATATATACATATATTATATATTATATATGTTAAAAAAATAAAACCAAACGAACTCAGAACTAGGGGCGATTGTCCATGGCCGAAACCCCAGTTTGGGGCTGCGACTATGTAGGCAGCGCCAACGTTGCCTATGAAGGCAGCGCTACCCTCATAGCTGCCTCCCCTATGGGGACGGCTTTGGAAAAAGCCCAACCCCCGTACCATATACATATTCCATAAAAAAATGAAACCCTTCGATTTCAAAATCGCGTACAGCGATTAAAATTTTGTCTTTCACAATTTCGTTTTAAAATAAATTTTCCTCAGGAAATTTACAAAGCTTAAAATTAAATACAAAATTTATATAAAATATATATATATGTATATGTATATATATATTTCAATATATATGTATATATATATACATATAAATTAATCCAATCACTGGTTAAAATTGGGCAATAATTTTTCACAGAAGAAGTTTTCTACAGAAAGCTCACAGATTTCATTTTCCCAACAATTAAAAGAAATAGGGAAACCAAAATAAAATGAAGGTTTTTCTACAGAGATCTATAATTCCCTTTTGTATCAATATTAGATCAATTTACATAGAGGATTTTTTTTTAATTGTTTTCTATAGAGGTTCCTCTTTCAAAACAATATTTTAAAAGAAAGAACAAAAGCTTCTACAGTATTGAAAATCTCTTTCTAAACTTTTCCAAATTGCATTACAATAATATAAACAACCTTTCAATTCAAATTTCACAAAAAATAGTAAAGGAACTTGTTCCAGAAGAACTGTTGCCTCAAGAAATGTTGCCGAGCTTCTCTGTAGCTTCAATTTTCCAATGTAGCCAAAGCTTCCTCTAGTGCAATTTCCTCTTTCCAAAAAACACAACAATACCACAGCCAAGAATTCTACAACAAGATTCTAAAACAAAAACCTCTAAGAGATCCACAATTTCCTCAGTAAAATTTTCAACAAAACAAAAACTCCTCCCATGAAACAACTTTCTTCCCTTTTTCCAATATTTCCTCTGAGAATCAATTTACAACAATAAGATAACAAATTTCTAACTCACAATTATCCCAACATAATATATTTTCCCTCAACAATCCCATATATTTTCCAACCTTATGCATTTAAAATAAAATAAAACAATTAATATATTTCAACAAATTTAAATAATCTTATTTATTTGATTCCCATATAATTTAATAATTAAAATTTTTTAATAACATAACTAAATTAAATTTATTTATTTATTTATTCTAAAGCCTTCACAACAATAATTCAATTAATTAATTTATTTTTTTTTAGACTGCAAGAATCGGGTAGCACGACCCCCTATAAACGCACATAAACTTTTGATTACCACGGGAAGGGGGGACTAGTGACCCCGGAATTACTTAGCCACCGAGCTAGGCCCCGCCCAACAATAATTCAATTAATTAAATATTTAAATCAAATACACATTTAATCTACCAAATTAAACTTGCACAATAATAAAATACCCAGAACAACAATGGTAAGGCTAAGACCAAAACTCAAACTGACGACACACTGTACTAGGGTAAAAGTATGACTAGGTAGCTTGTTACTATCTCCCAATATTACTATTGAGTAGTGGACACCTCCAGACCTATGAATCCAGGTGGAGCCAATGTCCTATACCTGTTCACTCAAACATACAAATTAGAATACACATTCATAATAGCCGAGGCGCTAGGAAAGGAAATCTAGCAATCGTATCTCATTCTCGTATGTCCCCATATATTCAATGGTATGATGCTGCCCTTTCCACCTATCCTCACAACATGCTACTGCATTACTTAACTACTCAATAAATCTCTACATCATAATAATAACAAAACAATGTGCATCATACTCACAAAAGTACCATCAAAAGCTCTTGTTTCATCTTCATCTTTAGATTCTTTAGCTAGACTACCTACACATCCCAAGTGAGAACGAAGGGGCACCACATTCTCCCCCCAAAAAAATTGACTTACTCCTGGAAGTCACAAGGCTCAAAATGGAAACATAAACACATTAGTCCCAAAATTTCTCTAATCTATAATTAATGTACATCCTCTTTCTAAATCATTACAATTAAAATCATTATCTGGCTACACTTTTGAAAATAATACCTTTCTAACCACCTTTATTTGAAAAATCCATACATTTCTTGAATTTAAATGCTCCAAAACCTTCCCCAATTGTTCAAATCGGGATATAGGATACTTATTTTTTCCATATGTACAAGCTCATAGCAAGCTCAAAAATTCCATAAAATGGCTTCCCCACATGCCCTCACCCCTCCTAAAACCCCTCTTTTTGCTTGTGTGGGCATGCGGGAAAGAGTTTTGGGTGCAAAATTTCAACTTGTATTTCATCATAAAACATATAATAATGCTTTTCAAGTGCCCCCACAACATTTAAAACATTAAAAATGCCTTAACTCTTAAAAAATTTAGAAGTTGCAAAGTGGAAAATTCAATTATTTTGCTAGAAAAATTATGGAATTTCATTGCTTATAAACAAGAGATTCTAGAGTTTTGATTTTTTGTGAGCAACCATAATCAATTAAATAAAACATGGGTTTAAATTAGATCTCACCCAACCATCCAAAATTTGGTACCTCCTTTGTAAATGGGCCTATCAGAGGTGTTTTCCGCAACTAAAACACATTAAAATAATGCACATATGGACTCTATTTTTGATGAAAATGGAAGTATATATGTTTTAGGCCAAAATAAGAAATGGGCCACCCTCAAAATTTTGAAATTTACAAGTTTTTGAAACACCAAATCTAGCCTGGTTGGAGTCAAAAAAGCATTAAATAGCTTATCAGAGCTCATCTTGAAAGCACTAAACTAAGCAGGCATACTACCATATGTACCAAAAAAAATTATACCATATGGATTTACAGGATGATTCTAGAGTTGCAAAATTTTGATCATCAAAGATAGGCTTTGGGGCAGATTTGACAAGAAGTAGACCTAACCATTGTTGCCAACTTGAAACTGCACAAGCACTTCAAATTTGCAAAATTTGAAGATTGCAATAGTGGCTCATGTCTAAGGATGCATGCCCCTTGTGGTTATGGCAAGATTCCAAATCTATGGGGAGTAGACCAAGTGCCAAATCCATTGGGAAGCTCTATAACTACTCTATTTAATTTCTTAAACCTCATTTGGTGGCCCCAAGCCACCAAATGAAAAGAACCAATGTTTGTCCATGTCAAACACCAACCTGTTGAAGTAACTGAATTCCTTCAACCCAAATTTACCTCTCCCACACCACTACAAAAAGTATATCCCTCTTCTTACAAGAAAAAAAATGTGATTACCACTGAACAAGTGAAGACTTGCTCCATGTTTTATCCTACTATTGCATGACAACCACATAACATAGGCCAGGTCACATTTCCATGCAACAATTTTTTTTATTTTGTAGTAGGTGGTGGAAAACTTGAAACCTCAAGTCAACACCATATGAAAACATGAAACATTCATACCTATTGGCCTACTCAAATGAATCAAGGCAAAAAGAAAATGCATCCAATTCACATGGAAAAGAAAAATATGCCCCTTCATTATGTTGAATTGGAGAGGGAAACTCATCCTCTAACATGTCAAACTTAAAACCTTGAAGTTCAGGAATATAAGGAATATGAGCAGCTAGAAAATCACCAACATGGATAACTTGTTATTGTTCATCATCACTGCAAGATGCATGTTGGATCCAAGTGAAGTGCTCAAATTCAGGAACACTAGGATTCATATTGTGAGAAACTACATCTTCATCACAAAGGAATGCATCATACTCAACTTCAATTAAAACAAGGACTATTGATGACCATCATACCTTGGGGTCATTTATGTTGATACAAACCTCATCAACACCTCTGTTCATATCATGAGACATTTTTGTGAATAGCCATACTCCTCAGATTGTCTCTTTGTTTCAATCTCTTGGAAATTTGAATTACACTGCTCATGAGAAAAACTAGAAGTTGTATGCCCAGAAAAAAAAAGGTTCTCATATGCATCCATGTGATTGATACAATCACATTCTTCAAGTGAAAACTCATCATAAAAATTGTCATCATATGTACCAACATTTGTCTTTACATTTTCACTTTCATGTACAACTACATCTATGCTATTCTCATGCAAACATTCAATGATAAATTAAAATCTAGAAAAGGGATAGAAGAAGGTAAATGATAAAAAAATAAAGCAATTCCTTGCTCACCACTTACATCACCAACATATGCATGCTTTGTACACAATGAAATACCTAAATAGATTCATCCAATGAATCTCTTACACACATATCTTCTTCTTTGTCCACACTTCTGCAACAATCGACAGGGTCATATTCCTCATTATCAAATTGGAAATAATTATTTATTTCTTCATTGAAGCTATCTATGGATGATCACTTCATTTGAAAGTCATTGCACACTCTATCACTTTCATCAGATATAGAAAGTTAGCTCTCTATTTTCACATCAAAATTGAAAGCTTCACAAGAAATACCACTATTGTGGATTTGCTTTGAGTTTGGCATTATCTCTTTTATTTCATGATCCTTATGTAATTTGTTAACCTCAAGATTATTCCATAGATCAACTAACTCTTTTGCCTCATCACCTTGAAGAATTGCAACAAAACTACCCTCAACACTTGTAGAATTAGTATGACCAAGTATACCATAGAAATGTTGATTGCATATTTGTTCTTCAAAAAGTATGTTTAATTCAGATCCCTCATCATGCTCATATCCAAGTGTAAGATAGAATTTTTTCCCCACTAGGGTTTAGGACCTAGGGAAACAAACTTCTTATACTCCACATTCAAAGATTCCCTAAAGATCTCAATCCAATGAAGAAAGAGGAAAGAGATCTAACAATAGGGTGTCCTAGGGTATGATTTCAAATTACAAGAGGGGTTCACCACCAAGTTTAGACTTGGAAAAGATAATGAAATTCAAGACGAAATACTAAACCCTAATTGAATTCAAACTAACACTAAATGACTTTAAAAGCAAATGTAATGAAACAAAAAAATGAAGACAGGAAGGTGTTCACTTGAGAAATTGGAGATGGAAGAATGGAGGTCTGAATCATTGGAAAATTTGCTTTTATTGCTGACTAGGACTCATTTTCCAAGCTAGGTGAATCAATCCAATTTCTAGAAAATTGTGCAGGAATAAAAATCTGGCAAAAGGGTATCTGAATCTACAAAGTCCTAAAATTTGACTGGAATTGGAACTCATTCACCAAAAGTGGCGAATAAGTCCAGTTGGGCTTTTTTGCAACTTCAAAATTAGTTGATCCTGCTCTTCTCTATCTACTCTTCCCTTCTTGATTGGTTTTTGAATCTGAATCTTCGATTTCCAACCTATAGGTCTTCTCCAAGGTTCTCCAAGGTTTGATGACAACTTTAAATGGTTTCCAACTTTTCTCCAATCTTGCTTCTTTGGAAATCTGCAACCTAGACTTGCAAATCACACACAAAGGAGAGGGAAAAGTGTTGTGGGGTTAGTAGATAGGGTTTTTCATTGGTCAGACCCCTTGTTGGTAATTAAACCTTGAAATAGAATGAAATAGGAATGGAGAATGATGAATGAACATGATATGATGTTGAAACTCACCAAACCCCCGCAATGAAGTGCTACAAATATGCTTGAAATGGCTACAATGGATGTGACTCTTGACTCTTGCTTGAATGATGTTGATCTTGCATGAAAGAATTGCTTGAATCATAAAATCTTACATCACAATTGTTAGCACAATAAAAACCATGATAGATGAAATCTTTGACATGATGATTGAAACTTGAATCTTGCTCTAAAATACTTGATAATTTTCCCTTGAATGCACTCTTGAATGCTCTTCTAAATGCTTGAATGCTCTTGTGAACTCTCTTGAATGCTAGGTGAGAATATGAGTGAAAGAACCTTGTATTTATACTCAATTATGCTAGAATTCTCAAAATTACAACACTACAAGATGACATTGGATCTAGGAGAATAAAATCCTACCAAAGATTTAAATTAATTTAGATTTTGAGTTAAGGGTATGTGTAGGATCATGATGGGCCAGAAAGTGGCAATATGATGGGTATGTGGTTGATGACTATTTTTTTACCCAAAATTGATGAAATGAAAAGGGTTTTTAAAGGAGATTCTTAGCTTTCCACTAGTATAAATTATGCTTTACTTTGAATTTAATAAGTAATTATTATTCATTTTCTATTCAAATTATGACTAAATTCTTGATTGATAGGCTAATTGAAAAACATCTATAGCTTTGAAATGATATCACATTTTTTGAATCCAAAAAATGTGTCACATTCTATGCTTTGCATACTATAGGATTAAAAAAAGAAAAAATGAATTTCATGAAGTTTTGACCAAGTTAAGGTGGTTAGACATACAAGTTTTTATATTTTTCAAAAATTTGTAATAAAAAAATCATAATTAATTATTTACCTGGAAAAAATTTACAAAAAAATATGCATCAAATCGGGGCATAAGTCCTCTACTTATATCTAAAATCTTATAAAAAAATATTATCATTATATTGTGGTTAGGGTGATTAGACAGACACCTACTACTTATTTTTTCCTTGAAATTTAAGTACCACTGCATTGAAAATTCAAATTTTCACCAAATAGATTTTTTTTTTTTAAACAAACCTAGTAGTTTAGAAACTACATTCAATTTGCTACAGATTCTATTCTTACATATTTTTGAAATAATATAGATAACTTATTCAAATTTTTACGTCAAGTTGCCTAACTCTAATTTTTCTGAATTTTTTGCCACTTAAGGGACTACTTTTTCCATGACGATCTTGCACATACCCTTAAATGGGACTCATTCACCACTCTAGGAAAATGGGTCCCACCTAAGGGGACTCATTTTCCTAGAGTGGCGAATGAGTCCCAACTTAGCTTTTTGAGGTGCGTTTTCAAGATTTTGATGTTTTAAAAGGTTTTGTTGGGATTATCCTCAAAAATACACATAAATGAGGCTTGTGGATGTAAAATAGGGCCAATTAAAGCATAATAAATCCCAATTATTAATGACAAGCCTAGAAAAGTGTGAAAGTGTGTTACAAAACTTTACAAAACTTTAAAATAAGGAAAGATTAATTCAGAAAAGAGGTTTATTAGGTGTATTTCATTAAGAATACCTTAGAAAAGTGTGAAAGTGTGTTACAACACTTAACAAAACTTAAGTAAGGTACTATTTATTTTCATTTAGTTCACAAGGGCCCAAGACCTAATGTGAATATGTTAGGAATATTACAACACTAAATCAAGACCAAGTTAAGGGGACCTTTTTCCATCATTACATCTAGCCCCCACTTTAGTGAGAGGAGGAACTTTCTTCAAACTCATGCTAAAGTAGACAAAATGTAGCAACAAAGGGGGGTTCAAATGTACGAATGCTGGTAAGATAGGACAACCATGAACAAGGGGGGTAAACAAGCCCCCAGAACCAAGGTCTTATGGAAAACCAACATAAGCACAAAGGAACACACTTGAAATGATAAAGAGCAATAACAAAGCACAAAAATGCATTGGAAAAGATAAAAAGAAAATGAAACAACATGAAAAAGAAAAAGGGAGGATCAAGCTTTGACCATTTTTCCAACACGTTGTGGATCAGATCTAGGTTGGTTTCCTGAAAAATGCATACTCACTCTGAGGTGACAGAACTTCAGGTTGTCTGTTCGGTGAGAAGTCCTAAGAGGGTGAGACAGATACACTCATGGTTGGTGGGTATGTGCAAGATCATCATGGAAAAAACAAGCCCTTAAGTGGCAAAAAATTTAGAAAAAATAGGGTTAAGCAACTTGATGCAAAAATTTGAATAATTTATCTATATTATTTCAAAAATATGTAAGAATAGAATCTGTAGAAAATTGAATGCAGACTCTAAACTACTAGATTTGTTTAAAAATAAATAAATCTATTTGGTGAAAATTTAAAATTTCAATGCAATAGTACTTAAATTTCAGGGAAAAAATAAGAAGTAGGTGTCTGTCTAACCACCCTAACCACAATAAAATGATAATATTTTATAAGATTTTAGATATAAGTAGAGGACTCATGTCCCAATGTGATGCATATTATTTTGTAATTTTTTCCAAGTAAATAATTAATTATGATTTTATTACAACTTTAAAAATATAAAACTCGTATGTCTCGACCACCTTAACTTGGCTCTAAGCTTCATGAAATTCAATTTTTTCTTTTTAATCCTATAGTATGTGAAGTATGAATGTGACGATGTTTTGATTCAAAAATGTGATACCATTTGGAAATTGTAGATGTTTTTCAATCGCCCATTAATTAGGACATTAGTCATAATTTGAATAGAAATGAATAATAATTACTTAATTAATTCAAAGTAAAGCATAATTTATACTTGTGGAAAGCTGAGAATCTCCTTTAAAAACCCTTTTCCTTTCATCAATTTTGGGTATAAAAAAAGTCGTCAACCACATACGCATCATATTACCACTTTTTGGCCCACCATGATTCTGCACATACCCTGGTATGCACTCACACACACACGCAAGTGGCTATTTGGAAAGTCATGCCTTGGTTGGGCTTCCCGCTCAAACCATACCAAAGTTATACCTCCTGATAACTTTAATAATGTGCCACAAAAAAATAATATTTGTGCTTCATGAGACAAGAAAAACTTTGTATGTTTGGATCTCATGAACAAACATGATGGCTCCACATTCATGCAAGATGTGTTAGGCAAGGTGGCCATATAACAGATGTTGTAAATGAAAAATAGTGTAAGGAATATTCAAATGGATCTCACTTAGTTCATGTAAGGTCTCTTCTTAGGTAACATCGTGTCTAATGTCTCCAAGTGAGGACAAGTCAAATAAATATCATGCTCTCAGAGGAAATCAAGCCTAATGACACCACCAAGAAAAGGATGCATCATAGGAAGAAAGAAATCACACAATGAAACATGAGTGTCAAAGTATGCCCCTACTTTAAAGTAGTTGCTAACACCATTGTTGTGAGAAATTGCTTTAAATTAGGAGAATACATGAGAGCTTACTTGGAAAGCCCTATGCCAGGTCATATGTTTCCAAATCAAACTACAACATGAATAAGTATCTTGCATGTGACTCAACTTAAAGAATGGCATCCACATCCCAAACTTGTTCTTATATGTATGTATGAAAGGTGATCAACTATCCAAAAGAGACAAATAAAAGTTACATACAAGGACAAGGCTACTTAACCCCTTGCCCCCACTTAGTGCAGGACAAGGATGAGCCGAAATGATTGACGAGAAACATGATAGAGTGAAAATCAGTATCAATTAGAGGACAAGGTGCTTCAAAACACAAGGAAGAGCACCACGATCCTTAAGATGTTGAATTTCATTTCTCAAAGCCTTACATTTGTTAGTATAATGACCAAGAACTCTATAATATACACAAAATGAACTCTTGTAGTAAAATTTATTTTGTATTCTTGGAGGGAGGGATAGAAAACAATCTTGGAGAAGTCTCATCAAGATACCCTCTTGATCAATGATAGAAAATGGTTATTTATTTTGTGACAAAGATATCTCTTGCTTAGTACAAGGTGTCATACTTACACAAGACTCTTTATATTGTGAGATTTTTTTCTCTCCTTTACTAGAGGGTGTAAAATCTAATGAATTATCATTAGTGTTTTGCGAGATAACATTGACATTAAGCGAAGATTTATTTATTACTTTTAGTTCTTGCAAAGGATAACAACCAAGACCACTAGTGTCTATCACTAGTATAGTTTAAGTTTCAATGGTTTCTTGTTGTGTTATGTTATCATCATGATTACCTACGGTTGTTTCTTCTTGTTCATCAATTTCTTTCCTAATAAGAGAGTTAGAAGGAAAGAAACAACTAGGATTCTCAAAACTCTCATTGATTAGTTCTTCTAACACCAAAATATCTTCTTTGCCAATAGGAGAGATATTAGGAGAAGAATGAATATGATTGTTAGGAATGTCCAATGTTGTATCCTCTTTCACTAAAACACTCTCATAAGGAGGGGATATGAACATTTTCTTAGCATGCCTAGAGAAAGGTAAGGTACTAACATTGTTTGAACAAAAATGAAAAGAACTTCTAACAATCTTATGCAATGCTTTAAGAATGTAAACAATGCATATCCAAAGATGAAAATTACTTTTATCCAATGTATGCAAAACTTTAAGAATGCAAACAATGTATATCCAAAAATGAAAAGCACTTTTATCAAACTTATGCAATTTTTTATGAATGTAAACATTGTATTTGCAAAAGTGAAAATTACTTTTATCCATATTATGCAAAGTTTTAGAAATG